>CAWUFW010021155.1:0-129056 GCA_963921515.1 Calotriton arnoldi
CGGCCCCTAGGTATTAAAATTTATACTGGATTACTAAAATTAATTCTCGTTTTCCCCCCAAAAATAAATTATATACTAACCTCTGGAACGGGATACAGGGAAAATAGGGGATTTGGGTGGGGAGTGTATTAATACACGTGTATTTAAAATGAATACCTGAGTATTAAAAATTAATACCCGTGTATTTAAAAAAAATCTTGTGCAATAAAAAATTTGAAAAGAATATTAATATCCCTCAAAAAAATAATTATTTTAATTTATAAAATAAACATAAATGTTTGTCACAAAATACATTATAATACTACTAATTACATTACAATATAATTTTGAAACAAACAATTTAATAAAATACACATCATATACATTTTTCAAACATATTTTAAAAAAGACGAACACCACAAAAAACGAACATTAACACAATGTAATTTACCAAAATATCAACCAATATAAAAAGAAAATATAAAACATAATTAAACGCCAATAAAACAAAACTAATCGAAAACAAAACAAATAATCCACCATTTTAAACTACACGAAAACGAAAGTCCTACAACACTTTCTATGAATTCACCTTGACCCGCAGGTCGTCAAAATGGCGGACAATACATATGTTAAAAAAATAACGAACATTTATGAATCAATAAATATAATTATATATTTACACAGCATTAAAAAGACGACAAAAAAATATGCCCAAACCATATTTTCTTTTCAATTATCGTACACCACAAAAAACGTACAAAAGCAGCCGTCCACCATTTTAAAAACAGTGGTTAACTGACTACCAGACACACCACACGCGTTTTGCCTTCCATGAAAAACTCAACATCAAATAGTGCCATCTACAGTACAAAGTAAGTGTACCCATATTAAATGTAATAAATTAACAAACTAAATCAAAGCATGATTTTAACCCCATATACCATATAAAATATTTTACAGCATATTTAGTGAAAAAAGAAAACTTGCTTGAAACACAGTGAATGAAAAATTATTCTATGTGAGTAAAACAAGCTTTTTGTTTTTTACTATTTAACAATTTTAACCAGTCTAAATGTACGAATGTTCAAAAATATACAAATATTAAAGCCAAAACTGCAAACTATTTTTTTAACAAACGACATTAAATAAATAAAATGCAGAATGGGAGAGTGGACCTATTAACTATAATTAAACAAACATTTATTAACATTAAAACAGAGTAGAATATTGGCAAAGTTTAAAATTAATATTACTAGTCAAACAAATGTTTGCTGCGACTAAAATGCAGAATGGTGTTAGTTGTAAAACTACTACTCTTACTCTAATATGTACTATCCTCCGGGAAAATGCTGGATAATGTTTGGTCAACACTACTAATACAACTCCAGCATGTGTTTGTCTCTGTGAAAACACAATATAATACTGGGAGCAAATTACTAAACTTACACGGAAATAAACATAAAAAAAAAAAAGATCATAGTTCTGAGGGCCAATTAACTATTCCTACTGCAACAAGTGCATACCTATAAGTAAAAGCAGTATAGTGGTGGGGGCAAAATTACTATTCCTACTCCGACATGTGCTTGCATCAGGGAAAGTGTGGGATAGCAGTGGGGGAAAAATTACTATTCCTACTCAGACAGGTGCTTGTATTAGGGAAAGTGCAGGATAGTAGTAGGGGCAAAATTACTATTCCTACTCAGACATCTGCTTGCTTGAGGGAAAATGCTGGATAGTGGTGGGGTAAAATTACTATTACAACACCGACAGATGCTTGCATCAGGGAAAATGCTTCATGGTGTAGTGTGCAATTTACTATTCCTACTCCAAAATGTGCATGCCTCAGGGAAAGTGCTGGATGGTGGTGGGGGCAAAATTACTATTCCTACTCCGACAGGTGCTTGCCTCAGGGAAAGAGCTGGATGGTGGTGGGGGCAAAATTACTATTCCTACTCCGACAGGTGCCTGCCTCAGGGAAAGTGTTGGATGGTGGTGGGGGCCAAATTACTATTCCTACTCCAACAAGTGCTTGCCTCAGAGAAAGTGCTGGATGGTGGTGGGGGCAAAATTACTATTCCTACTCCGACAGGTGCTTGCCTCAGGGAAAGTGTTGGATGGTGGTGGGGGCCAAATTACTATTCCTACTCCGACAAGTGCTTGCCTCAGAGAAAGGGCTGGATGGTGGTGGGGGCAAAATTACTATTCCTACTCCGACAAGTGCTTGCCTCAGAGAAAGTGCTGGATGGTGGTGGGGGCAAATTTACTATTCTTACTCTGACAGGTGCTTGCCTCAGGGAAAGTGCTGGGTAGTGGCGGGTGCAAAATTACTATTCCTACTTTGACATGTGCTTGCCTCAGGGAAAGTGCTGGATGGTGTTTGTTGTTTAAAACATTTTTAATAAATACGTAATTATTTAGTATACATTTTTTATGTCAACACATAACAACAGCAACAATAAACAGCTTGAAAAAAACCCATAGATTTTCTAAGCAAAGAAGCAATTGAAGACTATCAGAAAATTATAAAAAAAGGTCAATTATATTGAAAATTAAACATGAAAAACCACAAAAACAATGATATTGTAAGTTAAAAACAGGTTGCTAAATAGAATTAAATGACACTTACATTTTTAAAACAATGTAAATTTTTTTTTTCCAGATTGAACAACTATAAACGTCTCTACCTTTCTTAAAGTCGAGCAACAAAACAAGAAACATACCAAGGTAATTTTTTCAACGAATAAAAATGTCAATAAAGTTTTTGAACAGAAAAACAAATATATCCTATTCTAATCCAACAAAATGCTCTTCTCCAAAAAAATACCAATTCCACCGTAATAATACCATATGCAAGAGAACAGTGTTATCCAAATACACTCTATGTAATACTTTTAGTTGCACTAGTCGCAACTTTGATGAGATTGCAACCTCCCTAGGGGAAGACAGAGCCTCCTGCCATTCCTCCTCCTCCATTTCCATTGTATCTTTTTCCCAGTGGTTCCGAAGTTGCAAGAGGGGGTCAGGCATATTATTTATTAGTTTCCTATATACTAATGATATTGCTTTCTTGGGCATGTATTTGTCGAGAATCCTGTCTTCAAGTGGAGAAGATTGGGGAAGCTGTTGACCCTCGGGATGACCCCTTGTAGTGCATGTTGAATCTGAAAATATCTAAATTTTTCTGTCTGTCATATCATTGTAATAATACTTTTTGAACGTAAATAAATATCTCATTATTCTCATAAATTATATTGTAAAATCATCACAAATGAATTTTTTCTCTGAAAAGACAATGACTATTGTATAAAAGCAAAACTTTCACTTGTTCTTCCATAACCAAAAATTATTTAATTCTATTTCAGGTTAAATATTTCCTAATATCACCAACACCTAAACAAATTTTTATTTTTGTTACTATTTCAGACCACAATTAAATTCGAACTGGTCTACAAAGCCCAAAACCTCAAGAAAAAGCTTAAAAAAAAGGTAAGATTCAAAAAAGAATAAACAATAAAATAACTTAACCATATTTCTCTCCCTAGAAAACTTTATTTAAATAACATAAGAGTGATAAAACGCATAATATCTTTTCTCTTTCAGACCCAACTAAAAAACAAAACAGTCCTCCAAACTAAAAGCATCAAGAAGCATCTTTAAAAAAGGTAAGAATCTAGAAATATTTAACAATAAAACAACGTAACCATTTTTCTCTCCCAATAAAGCATTTTTTTAAAGAACATATCAGCAAAACTAGAAATGCAACATGGTTAAAACATTAAATATAACTTCAAACAGCATTAACTTTAAACAATATAAAAAAAATCCAGATATAGCACTGGATATTTTTTCTTCAAAATAGATAAACACAATTAATTAAAAATAAACTAACACTTTTTTTTTCTATTTCAATCCATAACAGAAAATGTCATCTAATCAAGATGCCAAATAGGTCACCTTCAGCCGGGCAACCATCTGCTAAAACATAGTGGGTATGTTTATTGTAAGGAGAGACTAACTGAGCCCAGGTGTCATTTGAGGTGTGTGCAATACTACTCATCCCATTGCCCAGGCAGAGCAGTTACTCTTGGTGACTCTGTTTTAAGAACCACAGAACATAACCACTCTGCCATGGAGATTGAGGTTAGAGAAACAATTAATGAAATTAAAGATATTGCATCCACCTCCAATGAACCCTGTGGTGCAGTTTTGAGGGAGGTAGCCCAACACATTCCACCACATGTTGCAAGTAGTATGCCCATAATGCCTAATCTGAGAAGAATTGTTCAACGTAAAAAACAGGCAAGTAACCCACAAAGAGTAACACCCCAAACCTTTTCTGACATAAACATTCCACCTGAACTCTCTAACAGTTACTAATGACCCATTTCTTTTGCATGACAACAAAAACCCTCAAAAAAGAATACTAATCTTTAGCACACCCCATAATCTTGTAAGGTTGGAGAACAGTGATAGTTGGATGATGGATGGGACGTTTAAATCCACGACCTTCCATTCACCCAAATATACACTATTCACACATATATTAATAATACAGTAGCTCCCTTAGTTTACAGTTTACTCCCTGATAAACAATCCTCAACATACACTGAATTATTGTCAGTGATAAAAGCTAAAATATCAAACAAAAGTCCTAGAAAAGTACTAATTGACTTTGAATTACCTATGACTAATACTATTACCAAATTGTACATGGATACCCAAATTCAAGGATGGTTTTTTCACTTTTCTCAGGCTTATTGGAGAAAAATTCAAAAAACATCCTTAGTTGAGGATTATATATCAGATAGCAAACTACAGTTTGAACTAAAAAAACTAACAGCCCTTTGCTTTGTTCCTCCTGACAGTGTAGACGAGTACTACACTTCAATTACAGAATCAGAATACTTTACCTCAAACGAAGATAAATTGGCACCCATTTTAAATTACTTTGAAGACAGAAGGATTGGCCATCTAAGCAGGTTGGGTCGCAGGAGGAAACCATGTTTCCATGTGAAGTGGTGGAACTGCTACTCGACTCGTGCTTAGAGGGAGGGCAAAACAAACAATGCCATAGAGGGATGGCACAACCCTTCAATAAATCAATAGGCAAACCTCAACCTAATTTCTATCATTTCTTGGAAATTTTGAGGAAGGAGCAAAGTGTCACTAGAGGCGTGGAGGGACCGCCACCGCCGGCCCGGCAGTGGCGGTCCTTCCGCCATCGCACTGGATTTTCCCACCGCCCAATTAGGATGGCAGTGGGTACCATGGCGGACGGAAAGTCCGTCCGCCACTTCACCGCCAAAGGCAATCGGTCTGATTGCCTGGCGGGTGGTGCAAGGTGCCCAAAATGGTGGCGGTGCCTAGCAGGCACCATCCACCAAATTAGGATGTGTGTTTAAACCGGCCTTTCCATGGCGGCGGTGCCGCCATGAAAAGGCTGGCGGGGATTGGGTTTGGGGGCCCGTTGCGGGCTCCCTCTGTGTGGGGGGCGGGTGGTTGTGCACTGGGGGGGGTACCCATGGTACCCCCCTGCATTTCCCTGCACAAAGTGGCAGGCACCGTGTGGTGCCTGCCACGTGGTGCAGGGAAATGCACTATGTGGCATTTTCGCATTGCGAACGGTGCTGCAGCTAGCAGCACCGTCCGCAATGTTCAGGGCCCTGGATGCGCTCGCCATAGTGGCGGGCACATTCTAATTCACTTAGCGGGACTGCCGCCTTACCGGCGGCCGGTCCCCTGCACCGCAACGATGGCGGGCGGACTGATGTCCGTCCGCCATCGTAATGTGCCCCAAAGTTTCCAAGAAATGAGAATGTCGCAATCAATAACAGGTAGTCTGAACCCACGTATATCAAAAAGAACAAAGGAAATGTCCGAGAGACTATTGGGTGCAATTCAACAGTTTACGTTGATGGTGGCTTCAGACTACCTTGATAATCTTGCACACATCCTCCATTTCTAACCTACACTATCTTCTTACTTGCCTGTTTTGCCCTAAAAAAAACCCTAATTCATTTGTTATATTTTTTTTAACAATTAAAAATATTTTTAAAAGTCGGGTCTCCTTGCCTTCAGATGTCTTCTTTTTTCAACTCTTGGACTTACGGAGTATCCAATTTTTCACCAAGAGTCCTTTGTCTTTTTTGAATCCATTGCAAATAATCCACATTCCTTTTGTAAACTCCACATCCCGAATTAATCTTTTTAAATGTGCACATTACTTTAAAAAACAATGGGGTCGATTCCGATCTCGGCCGGAAGCGCACCGAATACGATTCGTCCGGAAAAAATACGAGCCGAACGCGTTTTTCCTGAACGATTCGAACAGTCGTCCGAGCGAGCAAGTACAATGCGCATTACTGCTAAAATTCCGAGCGAGCCGTACGTACCCATTCCAGCTCCAGTTCCCCGACCGAGCTGGATCCGGAAACGCTGAATCGAGTCGCACGGAAGTAAATACACAGCACCTTCCGGCCGGACAAGTACGATGCGCACTCCGTATGCGCCGAACTGGTCTCTACGGCCGGCACGTCAGAGCATCCGGGAGAGCTGCACATAAGCTCCGATTCGCGCCACAAGATGATCCACGGCTACGAGACGAACAAGCCAGCTACGAGTACGAGTCGAAGCCACGAGAAACCCGAACGAGACGAACCAACCATGAATCCCATCGCGCAGGTCCTACCAATACTGTACATCTATTACCGGAACTGGTATGGACGTGTACGGCGCAGACGGTAAGTCAAACACCCACTACACAAACAAATGACACGTACCCGACATATGTCACACACACATAGGGATGCAGAAATGACGCACACTAGCAACAGCAGAACCATAGGGGCGAGATGGCTATCACCAATGCCATACACACCCATAGGGGCCTGATGGCTACCACTACCACCACCCCTACTCATGGGGGGATGGATGCCTACCACTACTACCATCCCCACTCATAGGGGATGGATGCCTACCACTACCACCACCCCTACTCAGGGGGGCTGGATGCCTGTCACTACCACCACACCCACTCATGGGGGCCTGGATGCCTACCACTACCACCACCCCTACTCATGGGGGACTGGATGCCTACCACTACCACCACCCCTACTCATGGGGGGCTGGTGCCTATCACTACCACCATCCCCTACTCATGGGGGACTGGATGCCTATCACTACCACCACCCCTACTCAGGGGGCTGGATGCCTGTCACTACTACCATCCCCACTCATAGGGGAATTGATGCCTACCACCACCACCACCCCTACTCATGGGGGCCTGGATGCTCTAGCCTCACGCTACCACCACCCCTACTCATGGGGGCTGGATGCCTGTCACTACCACCATCCCCACTCATAGGGGAATTGATGCCTACCACTACCACCACCCACCCCTACTCATGGGGGCCTGGATGCCTACCACTACCACCACCCCTACTCAGGGGGCTGGATGCCTGTCACTACCACCATCCCCACTCATAGGGGAATTGATGCCTACCACTACCACCACCCCTACTCATGGGGGCCTGGATGCCTACCACTACCACCACCCCTACTCAGGGGGCTGGATGCCTGTCACTACCACCATCCCCACTCATAGGGGAATTGATGCCTACCACTACTACCACCCCTACTCATGGGGGCCTGGATGCCTACCACTACCACCACCCCTACTCAGGGGGCTGGATGCCTGTCACTACCACCATCCCCACTCATAGGGGAATTGATGCCTACCACTACCACCACCCCTACTCATGGGGCCCTTGATGCCTACCACTACCACCACCCCTACTCAGGGGGCTGGATGCCTGTCACTACCACTATCCCCACTCATAGGGGAATTGATGCCTACCACTACCACCCCCTACTCATGGGGGCCTGGATGCCTACCACTACCACCACCCCTACTCATGCTGGGGCCTGGATGCCTGTCACTACCACCATCCCCACTCATAGGGGGATGGATGCCTGTCACTACCACCACCCCTACTCATGGGGGGCTGGATGCCTGTCTCTACCACCACCCCTACTCATGGGGGGCTGGATGCCTGTCACTACTACCATCCCCACACATGGGGGGCTGGATGCCTGTCACTACCACCACCCCTACTCATGGGGGCTGGATGCCTACCACTACCACCACCCCTACTCATGGGGGCCTGGATGCCTACCACTACCACCACCCCTACTCATGGGGGCCTGGATGCCTACCACTACCACCACCCCTACTCATGGGGGCCTGGATGCCTGTCACTACCACCACCCCTACTCATGGGGGCCTGGATGCCTGTCACTACCACCACCCCTACTCATGGGGGCCTGGATGCCTACCACTACCACCACCCCTACTCATGGGGGCCTGGATGCCTACCACTACCACCACCCCTACTCAGGGGGGCTGGATGCCTGTCACTACCACCATCCCTACTCATAGGGGAATTGATGCCTACCACTACCACCACCCCTACTCATGGGGACCTGGATGCCTACCACAACCACCACCCCTACTCATGGGGGCTGGATGCCTGTCACTACTACCATCCCCACTCATAGGACGGGTAATGCATGACACAACCAGCATACTCCAACATAAGGAATGTCAGCAAAAGACATCCCCCAACATCATGACAAGAGTGTGTAGTCTGTGTCAAATGCCTACAACACTGAACATGACATTGAACATACAATGTGACCCCCTATCACATGTGTCACACAAAAATGTGTGTGGCCTTCACAATGCAAGCAGACCATGACCACTGTGGGAATGGGGTCTAAACCCCATCATCACAGTGAGCAAAAGGTAAGTGTGGGGTCCATAGCTGAAGCACATTTTGAACATTGTGGCAATGGGGTCCAGACCCCCATCATCACAGTGACCAAAAGGTAAGTGTTGTCATGGAAAAAGCTGCAACTGCCAAACAGCATGGATGATTCCTGGTCACAGAACAACAAGCACATCAGTGGCAAAGTAGTGGTTGTGTCCCATAGCAACATAGATTGGGTGAGGCAAACAGTGCAGTGCAAATAAAACATACCTTTGGCCATGTGCAGACAAACATCACCCATGGGGACTGACATCGTCTCCATTTATCAATTACACAATGCCAGAAGTGACCATCATAATGCAGACCCACATATCTGCACTAATGGACACACAAATGTAGATATCCTGTGGAGACTGTAGATGTGAGGTGAACAAATACCATACCATGGCAGCAATGGGACATACGAACCATGATTATTGTGCTGACTGATGACCTAGGAGTCCCAGGGACAGCATGGGAAATCCTCCAAACAACATACAGGCAATGGCACACTCAAAGATATGCCAATGCAGTGGTGCAGATGCACAAACACAAACAGGCAGCCTCACACTGCATATCAAACACAACAGGTGATGGGGGGTGTGCCAGTGTCCCCAGGCAACCACACAACACATGAGGAGGCCTGAATTCCAATTACACAGATGTGTATACAGTGCCATACAAAAGTAACTCATGGATCGGATTCCCCTATGTGGGCAATCAGGCATTGTTAGATGAGAGGGAGCCCAAATTACACATGTCACACAAGCTTGTAGGAACAGCAACTAACACAGCAAGAGACAGACCCACCACAGCACTACCCCCAGGGACCCCACATTGTGGTGACACTAGCCTGCATGATAATCCCACTGTGATGACAAAGGTAGATGTTGTTCACACTGTGAACCACAGCCATGTGTCCTGAGCAACAAACTACCATCACACCTACACAAGCACAAATCAATCAGCACGGCCTGTCAGCCAAGGCCAATATGGAGGTAGGGGTCTAGCCGTGCAACAACTCACATTTGCACACACTCAACACCACACACCTTGATCTCCACCAATGTGCAGCAGTGAAGCTCACATGGACAGGTGACATTGCACATGCACCCATGACAATCCCAGGGGTGGTTGTGGGAACTAAGGTGCAGAAACCCATCACACCTGGCCAGTCAACAAGACTCGTGAATGTCTGACACACTGCACAGTACGCCGTACATGGGCATGACGTGAAATCCACCCCAATCAATGGGATCCCGGCCACAGTCACACACCAATGAAGAAGCCAAGGTCACCCACAAAGAACACACGTAGACAACTTCCAACATTGCAGCTCTGACCCTGAGGAGTGGCAGCAGTCACACACACAACGTGTCACAATCACTGAAAGCTACCACAAACTGTAAATTACATGACTTGTGTAACCAACAAGTGCCAAGGGAATCCTGACTGTGTCTCATCTGCGTTTGCCCACATCCCCAGCCCTGACAACAAAGACAACTAGGGATGACAACCTGATGAACATTAGTTTGCCATGCACCCACATCACAGAGAAACCAGGTACAAGATGCTGGATGAACACAGGACAACTCAGCAAGCATCACAAACAGGAACATCCGTAGGGACACAGCCGGTGTAGGAAAAGGGAAGGGAACACACACAGACATGCTTACACAACACACAACACGGGCCCAGGCAATGTCACGGGATTACACACTGCCATGAGGGCACTCCACTCCTGTGGAAGGTCCGCTGTGCCAAACCTTGTCTGTGCACGACTCAAACATGTCAGCAGAACACTCGGTCAGTGAGTCAACAATTACAACACACTGAAGGCTCTGCTCACATCAGCCTGGGTACGGGAGTGTCACTTCAGTCATCTGCATATACCCAATACACGTGTCAAGCAAGTTGCACTGTATACACAGATGAGTCCTTCAACATTGATGTGCTAAACTGCATGTCCAGTGGAGATGGGCACACAGTCAGGGAAATAGAAACATTGAACAGTGGTAAGCACACCAGATGTGCATCAGTGTAAGCCACAGATGTTAAATTACAAATGCAAAACGTACATCCCTGTGTCAAATGCTGAACATTACACCCTCAGACTGCAGCAAAGGATGCTATGGATCCAGACTAGATTAGGACACATATCCCATGGACCACATGGAGTCCATCACAGCAACACTTCATTTTCCTGATCTGAACACTATTACAACAGCAAATGCATGATGATACTCATCTACATCATGTACAACAAAAGCAAAACCACTAGTAAACAAAAAGACGCTTTATTCAGCCAATGTCAATGAAAAATTGGAAGTCCAAAAGAAACTAAGGCCAATGGCCAGTCCACATTCACAGTCTGAACAGGGTGACATGTGACAACTTGTCACCCATTGCTTGCCTGCACTGGTACGGACAGGGGACATCCCCCTCGGAGGGGCATACAAGGGGCAGGCCAGGCACCGCAGGGACAGGATCAGGGGATGCCAGAAGGAGGCAGTGAAGGGGTGGTGGGTGCAGGAGTGTCACCGGCAACTGCAGTGGAGGTGTCTGACTCAGTGGGGGCCGGCACCACTGTAGGGCACAAGTCAGATGGTGTGGGTGCTGGCACCACTGCAGTGGGCCGGTCAGATGGAGTGGACTGGGTCCCCACTGCAGTGCCCAAGTCAGACGGGGTGGTTGTGGACTCCACTGCAGTGCATAACTCCAAGGGAGTGGAAGGGGGGGCAGATGAGGTGGGCAGGACAGAGGGGGGGACCCGGTCTCCACACCAGTGGCACAAACAGGCCGAGCGTCTGGGTTGGGGGTGGAAGAGCAAGTGGTAGGGGGGGAGGGCCTAAGCAGTTTGGGGATGCGGTATGGGTGTGTGGGGGAACCTGGGGCAGGGTGTGGCGGGGGAACCTGTGGAGTGGTGGCCTGGGGGATGGAGGAGAGAGACTGTGTGGTGGAGCTGCGTGGTGGTGGTGGTGGGGTCTTGCCCTTCCTGGTCCGGGGGGACTTCCTAATGGGGTCCTCAGTCTGCCTGTGCCTGGGGGAGGGTGTCCGGGTGTGAGGGGCACTCCCCTCTGTGTGTGGTGGTCGCCTCTTCCGCCTGTGCGTTGGGTCAGATGGATCTGTGGGGAAGAGGCCAAGCTCACAGAGGAAGAGCTTCTGGGAGGGGGGTTGCAGGTGAGGCAAGGGAAGGGGTTTTGGAGGGAGAGGTATCTGAGGACTGCGGAGTGCTCGTGGATGCGTGTGTGTGTGCCTGGGCCCCATCCCCTGTGAGTGAGGTATCAGTCCCCTGACTGTGCGTGCGTGTGCGTCTGGATTTTGGCGTGTGTGTCTGTGTGCTGCTTGTGTCTGTGCTGGTGGGTGCCTGTGCCGGTGTGTGTGTGCTTGGGACAGGTAGGGTGCTGGGGATTGTGGATGGGGCAGAGGTAGGAGGGGTGAGGGACTGTTGCAGGAGGGACACTGCTGCCGTCAGTGAGGAGGCCATGGACTGATTGGTCCGATGTAGGGCAGACATGCCAGATGACATGCCCTCCATGAATGACACCAGTTGTGTCAACAGACCCGTGTGTGCATGGAGGACACTCAGCACTGATGTCTGCCCTACATGGATCTGTTTCAGCAAGTCCACAGACTCCACACTCAGGGCAGCAGGGGAGACAGAGGCAGGGGGTGCGGTGCCTGGCATGAAGGAGACACGCTCCCCTACACGGGAGCCTCCACGGACATGTGGGATGGGAGCAGATGGGAGGGTGGAGATGGTGGTGGTGGCGGGGACAGACTTGCTTGATTTTGTCTGTGGTCTGCTGACACCCGCCTCCACAAGGGAGTCCTCACTGGAAGTGCTGTGTTCCTCAGCCGAGGTGGTCGTAGCTGAGGTCTCCTCAGTGTGGCTCCCCTCACCCTCCGTGCCACTGGGTCCCTCGGTCTCCCCTGCAGTGGACCCAGTCTGGCTCTGCCGCTCCTCTTGGTCCGTGGAGCTGTCTCCTCCTGTGGCCGTGGATGTATCTGCAAACAATCAGGATAAACAGAGCAACATTAGTCACCTGTACTGACCACACACACCACAGTAAGTACAGCACATCACAGAGCAAGCCCTGCCATCATTTGCTAGACATTGCAATAAGTGCTGACACTGATTTGAAGAAGCCCATTGTCTGCCTGACAGTCATTCATGCCACACATATCCTACCTGTCCATGCACCCATCTGTCTGGTGCCTGTTGTATGCGACTAATCATATGTGCACACATGCACCACATACACAGTTGTTGGACATCCAAGAGAACATATGGAAATGTGTCACTCCAAACACATGCCATCTCCTGCCACTGACTCAGTACATGTGTCAGGAAAAGTGATGGGCAGAGTCTCTGTCGATATGCGGGTTTTGCTTCCATCACCAGACACAATGATGTCCTCATGTCCTGATAGACAATGCGACAATGGTGTGCATGCAGGACATATCACACTACTGCTGGATCACCCTTTGCGAGTTGAATGTCATGGCACAGGCCTGTCTGGCAAGTCAGTCATAACTGTCTCCTGTCACAGGGGCAGTGCATACACACAACACCAGTCTACACTGTGTCACAATCATGGAAGTTTTGGGAATGCAAGCCCTGTAGCTGACAGGTGCACATGTGCACCCCTGGCCACCCACATCATGAGGACTAAGATGATCCCACGTCAATCAAATGAGACATTTGAGTGACTGCAAACACAAATCCATACACATGAGCACTTCACCGTCTGATGAGAATGAACCAAAGCTGCCTGCACCTCAATGTTTCATACACCATTGTGCACAGTCAAGGGATCAGAGACCTATGCATTAACCAATGTGCAGATCCTATAGTCACAACTCAGATGGCTGGCCACCCCAAATTGTTAAACACTCCAGGAGTCCAAAAAGCAAGGCCACACCACGGTGACACAGAGGCAGACACCTGAGTGCACTCTTCACAATGCCCAATATGTATGCTGACACACGGGAGTGGGAGAACAGAGTGCCTTCGATGTACGGAGTAGGCATTACAGTCCTGGTCCATGTGCAACATGGTATTACCCTGAACACTAGGCAGGTGGCTATGCATGTGTCACACACATGATGTACATACTTCTGAGGCTCCTACCTTGGTCTCTGCTGCAGCATGGGTGTGTGGCACATACCCCAGACATGTGGTGAGTCAGAGCAGCAATTGGAACACATATTAAAGCCATACCCAGAGTACATGTCAGATCACAGGCATTGTGTGAGCAATTGTACCACCCATGCAGCCCACAACAAAGTTCCTGTAACTGATGCTGTCCCCAACTTGAACCACAGGTAACTGCAAGTACACAGTACCCAAGTGACCTAAGTCACAGACTGTAAGGGCCACACCTGTGTATCAGATGAGGAGGGGGCATGACACAAGTGAGGGACATGAGTCCAGGACGACAAGACAGTTGTACTGTGGAAGTGGAACCAGGCTAAAGGAGTGCATAGAGCATGTTAGTCATAGTACCCAGAAAAGGCTAGCACTTACCCCCTCCTTGCTGCTGTCTGGCCTTCAGCTGCCCATCCAGGTCAGGGAAGACCACCGCCAGAATCCGGAGCATGTGGGGGGTCAGGGTCCGGTGTCCGCCCCTCCTGCGAGGAGGCGACAGCTTCAGCTGGACCCTTGCGATCCTCCGGGTCCAGCCACGAAGGTCCTGCCACCTCTTCTGGCAGTTGCGGATCCTGCGCCTGTAGACCCCCACAGATCGTACTGCCCGGGCGATGGTCAGCCAGATCTCCTGCTTCTGGTGGGCATCAACCTGTGAGGATGACAAAGTGAAAAGGCCATTACTACACATGCAACATATCCGTGCATCACACAGTTGGATATACATGTCTCAATCACAGGGGCATATGATGTACACAGGTAGTGCAACTATGGCTATGAACAGTTGTCCAGCAGTTACTAAATGGTATCATTGCCTGGGAAGTAAAACCTTGTTGGAATGCACTGTTACTGCACTATACCTGTTCAGTGCATGTAACTACACACTTTGGGGGCTGACAACTACTCAGTGAGCATGCTAGCCACTGGTGTACACACTGTAAGTCTTGCTAGTCAGACAACATGCACAATTAGTAAGGCAGTGGACAGCACACTCACCTGCTCCCCTGGTTTCCCATACAGCTTGCTGTACTGTGGAAGGAGGCTGTCCAGCAGGGCCTGGTTCTCCTCAGTGCTGAAGGCTGGGGCTCTCTCCACAGTACGTGCCATTGCAGTAGCCAGAGGATGCAGAGACAGCAGCAGTGGTGGTGGCAGATGTCGTCCTGGAGCATGTAGTGCAGGCAAGTGAGCTCTCAGGGGAACAGCCAGCATTATATGTGTGCTGCAGAGGCAGATACTGTCCCATGTGTCCAAAGTGATAGGTCCAAGTCGTTTGCATCTTCTGAATCTGGCCAATCCATGGAATTGCACCACTTATACACGCCCACAGCATCCTTCAAAAGTTCAACTTCATGACACCCATGAATTTGCAACATTGTTGTGGGTGGCCAACTGAATTCACTGCATCCGACTCGTAAAAGCTTCGAAAACGCGTCCGTTACCATGTCAGTCCATAGCCAATGCGTGCGCACCGATCGGACCATTGCTGTACGACGCGTATTACGTCACACAACACGCATCCGTCAACATCATATGCAATGGCCAATGCGTGCGCACCGATCGGTCCATTGCTGTACAACGCGTATTTCGAAACACAACACGCATCCGTCAACATCATATGCAATGGCCAATGCGTGCGCACCGATCGGTCCATTGCTGTACAACGCGTATTTCGGAGCACAACACGCATCCGTCCACATCATATGCAATGGCCAATGCGTGCGCACCAATCGGTCCATTGCTGTACAACGCGTATTTCGAAACACAACATGCATCCGTCCACATCATATGCAATGGCCAATGCGTGCACACGGATCGGTCCATTGCTGTGCGACGCGTCCCTGTACAAGTCACTCGCAAATGTCACCATGGTTGTCACTGGTGAACGTATGCCAGCCGCAATTACTTGCCAGGGACCCAGGGGCACACCTACAACACCACAGCCTGTCCACACTGTATCCTAAGGCATGTAAGGCTGCATTACCTGTGTGTGTATGGGGGTTAACATGTGGTTTGTTGGGTGGCACTTGGGGGCAGCCACTCCCAGGCTGTGCACGTGTTCATGGGGACAGAATCCTTTGTATGTTGTGCACATGACCACTGTGATGTGCAACTGTTCAGTTCAGAGCATGTGGCATGGTCACATTTCCAGGTTGTGTATGTGTATGTTATGTCACATACACCCTGAGTCCCATGTGGGATGGTATGTACGTCACAGGGTGACCCATTGCCACAATTGTGATGGCCCTCCACAGTCTGTGTGCATGTTGTGTTTCAGATGTCTCTGATTCCATGTGCACAATGGGAGACAGTCTCCACATCCACGTTGTTTGTGCATCGACTTTGATGTTGTGCGTGTGTGTGTCACAGACGTCCATGTCTGTCCTGCAGAGGCAACAGGGGCCACTACCTGTGGGAGTCATGGTTGTTTTGCTGAGGTGTACATGATACGCCATGTCATGCCAGTGTCCATGTGGCAATACAGGGTCCCTGGGAATCTACCTGTCAAAGAGCTGTGATGCCTGGGGCACATCTGTCCTCACTTGTCACTGTGGTGTGTGTTTGGAACGTGACAGCAGTACATGGGTACTGTGACACAGCCTAATGATTTCCCATAGCACAACCTGGAACTTGTTGTCAACACATGTTGAACTGAGATGTTAGATGTTGGCCATGTAGGTGCCATATATGTCCATACAGAACGGCACACACATCAAGTACTTGTGTCTCAGTAATGATGTATCATGTGATATTGAGTATGGTCAATGCCACATATGTGGGGTGACTGACAATCTTTCTTTGTTCACCTATGCACTGCAGGGCACCAGCTGTCCATAGACCATTCCCTGACCTTGCAACCATGGTTGAACGTGACTGCATCCAACGGTACCGCTTCAACAGGCCGCTGATTGAGGAATTGGCGGTGCGGTTGGCCCCACATTTGCAACCTGGCCGGCCATACCCTGCAGCGCTGACCCCCAAGGTGAAGGTGATGGCAGCCCTACACTTCTTTGCCACCGGTACCTTTCAACACACTGTGGCGTCTGTTGGTGGGATGTCACAGACCATGTTCAGCCGTGTGCTACGCGATGTTTTGGAGGCGATGTTGAGATACTTGAACCAGTACATCTATTTCCCTAAACGTCAACAACTCACTGACGTCAAGAGTGACTTCTATGCCCTGGGGAGGATGCCACATGTCATCGGCTCCATTGATGGGACACATGTGGCTTTGGTACCACCACAGGCACATGAGCAGGCATACAGGAACAGGAAACATTACCATTCTATCAATGCCCTGGTGGTATGTCTTGCAGATATGAGCATCTCACATGTGTGTGCACGTTTCCCCGGTTCTGCACACGATGCCTACGTAATGAGGAGTAGTCGCATCCCGAGGATGATGTCACAGATGCAGAACCAGCGTGCCTGGCTTGTCGGTGTGTACTGACTTTGTACCATTGTGTGTGTTCTGCAATGTTGTATTCCACCCTCTTTTCCAACTCAGCTAATGTGCAATTGTCTGTACGTAGGTGACTCCGGATACCCCAACATGCCGTGGTTGCTGACACCCCTCAGGAACCCTGTGACACCAGCCCAGATGCGCTACAATGAGGCACATGGTCGGACCAGGAGAGTGATCGAGCGGACATTTGGTCTCCTGAAGAGCCGCTTTCGCTGCCTGGACAAGACAGGAGGGGCCCTCCCATATGCCCCTGCAAAGGTGTGCAAGATTGTCATCGTCTGCTGCATGCTACACAACCTGGCAGTGCGGAAGGAGTTGCCTCTCATCCTGGATGACGATGACCAACATCCGCCACCTGTGGAGGATCCTGGCCTGGGCCACGATGCCAGTGATGATGATGATGATGAGGGTGATGTCCGCACACAGCTCATCACCAACTTCTTCAGCTGAATGTGAGTATACAGAGTTGGTATGTCAATGATTTGAGTTTGCATGATATGTGTTGGTGGTGCTCTGTTGCTGTTTGAGTGTGGCCATGTGCTACTTGACTGGATGCGTGCAGCGATGTGTCCTTACAGGTAGTCTGTACTCCCCAACAGTGTTGACATGCTAACTTGGTTTTGTGTAGGTATCTTGTGACATGTATTGGGCATGAGTATTGCAGTTCTGTCCTGTTCTTCAGTGCTTTTGACTGTGTGTTATGTCTGTCCTTCACAGGGTACTTTCAGAGTTGTTTGGTCAACTCGGATCCCCCGACACCATGATTCAACTTCCAGGGTGGAAGCAGTCGTTTCCCTACAGGTGATGTACCACACACCCCTGGACTTTATTTCTTCTACACTTGGTGACTGTGTGGCCACTGCCACGTGGGATTACCTTGCATCTGTAGTGGAAACAACATGTTGCAAATGTGTAATAAACCTGTGCTTCACTTTGGGATGTGCGTTGTCTGTGGTCACACATCTGACTGACATTTGCTTACTGCACCTGTGGGCTAGTTAACACATACTCTGAATAGGTGTGGTGTCTGTGCATTCCACTGAATTTCCTGGCAACATCAGTGTAGGCGATGAGTCAGATGGCCCTGGTGTGTATGTGTTGTGTAGCCCTAGTGGTGTGTCTCCCTCATATGTGTCACGTCGCCATGACTCACATGACGGTGTTGAACTTGCTGTAGCAGTTAGCATGCACAGTGTCATTT
Organism: Calotriton arnoldi; assembly: GCA_963921515.1. Lineage (NCBI taxonomy): Eukaryota > Metazoa > Chordata > Amphibia > Caudata > Salamandridae > Calotriton > Calotriton arnoldi. The sequence goes on from CAWUFW010021155.1 coordinate 18,603, forward strand.
AGCAGATCATCATCTCCATGACCAAAACAACGTTGGAATCACAACAGAGGCAAGTATTGTGTATTAGTGAGTTTATTTACATACATGTGTGAGGATAGTGCACAGGATGGTGGGTGCTGTACATTGGGATTGGAATCCAAAGTTCACAGATGAGTTGGAAGTGTTGGTAGCAGAAATGTCCTGAGTAAAGTCCACAGTCATCTGATACATTAGACCAACTTAAACTCCCCATGTCATGTGGGAGAGTTGGGTTGCATTCGACAGGGTGAACAGTTTGCACACAAAGGAGAATTTCCAGAACAGGTGTTGGGTTCCTGGGGGATGCACATGGCCATCGGCCTCTCAGTTTTCCTTCCTCGGACGACCCCTCTTCTTTCTGGGGGGACCCTCACATGCAGGTCACTGCGGTGCAGAGGACTCTCCACCAGAGTCATCCTCCCTCCCTGTGGCAGTTGCAGTTGTTGCGGCACCAGATGTTGTGGGCACACAGGGAGGTGTGGACATGTTGGTGCTAATCTGGCGGAGGCATGTCAATATGTCCCTCTGCACCGCTGTCAGTTCTTCCAATGTGTCCCACTTGGACTCCATGCCAGACATGTGTGTCTCCACACGGGACATGTGGGAGTCCAAGCGGGCATGATGGGCAGCCTGCTGCTGTTGAATGTCCTTGAGGAACCCCACTAACTGGCTGACCTCTCCGGTGCTATTCTGGTACGCATCAGCAATGCGTACCAGTTGTGGGTCATCATGCAGTCCAGACCCCTCTGCAAACAGCGACCTCTGCCTACCACCCCTCCCACCACCCCTGGCCACACGTGCGGGACCTGCGGTGGCACGCACAGGTGAGCCTAGGCCCCCTTGGGGGTTGGTACTGGGGTTGTTGTCCGTTGCTTCACGGTGGGCCGGGGTCCCTGTGCTGTTGTCATTCAGTGTCCTTGGTCTGTCCGTGTCGGCGGGGGTGGTCTGTGTGTTGGCAGATGTTGGAGGAGTGGGTGCAGGGGGTGCAGATGGTGGTCCTGCTGGTGCTGCATGATGACTCACACCGGATGTGCCAGGTAGGTCTTCGCCATCCGAGGAGGGCAGAGGCTGTTCCACACCAGAGAGCTCAGGGGCCACCGGAGCCTGGGACAGGGACTCCTCATCATCTGCTGCTGTGTCCCCATCATCACCTGTTTTTGGAAGAGACACACAATGTATGTTATGTTTCTACAGGCATCAATGGTTCAAACACCTGACAGTTGTGACTGTACCTCTGGATGCGGGCCTGTACATTGCATTGTCTTAAGTTGTCACAGTCAGAGGTTGATATTGGTGTAGCACATTGTCCTGCCAACCTGAAGCATTTCAATGTGAATGTTGAGGTGTGTGCATGACCAGCTCATGTATTGATTGGCTGTACATGGCCATTGCTACTCAAGGGCCATCACGTGCCTGACACAGGTGTGTCATCCTTGTCCACATTTGTCCTTTAACAGGGACATACGTGCAATTCCACTTAGGATATCTTTCAAGATTGGGACATGTGTGGTTGCCTTTTTTGCCAGTCTTTGTGCGTCACATTGGTGTGTCTGGACAACATGGTCACAGTCCGGTATGCCTGGGATCTCTTGGGAGTATCTGTGTTGTTGTCTGGGTTCCTAGTTCACGTCTCATTTCATACAAGTGATGTTGTTAACGTAGCTAATGATGTTGTTGCTGAGTTTTGTACGTACAAACGTGATTAATCTTGTCAATGTCCTCCATGGTGATGAGGATTGGGCACGGCAGCTCTCTGGCTTTTCCATTGTCATGACAGTGATGGCCAGTGGTGTGTGTTGCAGTTCTACTGCTGTGAGTAGCATGTCTCCTCAAATGCAGTCCAGGTTAGTGCTTGTGTCTACAGTGTCTATGACAGTGAGTGGTGTGTTGTGTGAAGGATGCATATGTTGCCGAACGATGTGGGAGTGGAATGCAACTCACAACCGCAACTTGTGTGACTGACACCATGGTACAGTGTCCGGTATATTGGTGTGTCCATTGCATTCACTGTCAGGTGTCCCCTGTCAATGATGTCTCTGTGACTTCCTGTGTGTTTTGTGCTATGTAGTATGTCTGATTCTCCACAGTTGTCATCTGCAAGACACACCTTCACAGCCAGGCCAGGGGGCACCCTTGGACACTGCATCCCCTGACAGTGTGTGTTAACATAGAGTTGCAATGGCTGTGAGTGTGTACGTGTTTGGGTTGGCCAGTGCATGGGTGTGAATTGCAGGCACATCATTTCTCATGCCCATGTGTCAGCCATCTTGCCAGGGCTTTTACTTTGGGAGTGACTGGTCCCACGTGTGCAATGTGTTTTTGTAGAGTAGGTGTGTGTATGGCCAGCATTGGTGGTATTTGGTTGACATCCGGACCTCATTCTCCCCCCAGCCCAGTTATCCCACCATGAAGCATGCCACCCTTGCAGTGGGTGCAGGTTAACTTTCAGGATGTCAGTCAGTGGTGTCCTGCTGTTGGTTGGTGCCCAGTTACCAGCAGGGCCTTGTGCTCCCCACAACAGAGCACCATTGTCAGACATCTTTGAAGTGGCTTTTCACTCCCTGTGAGGTGTGCATGCTTCAGTGTGAGCTTGCCGGGCCATGTGGGTGGGGGATGTTGAGCTGTGACTACCACTCCCATCATGCTATTGCCTACACCCCCCTTCCCAGCATGCCCATACTTCCTTCCTTTTGAGTCGACTTCACTGTGTGTGAGTGTGACAGCAATGGCAAGATGGCTGACAGTGTGGTCCTGTTGTTTGTTGGTGCACAGTTCCCAGCAGGGCCTTTTGCTCCCCACAGCTGAGGCCAGTGTCAGACATCTTGGAAGTGGCTTTTCACTCACTCTCTTGTAGAGCACGGTCCCAGTTGTGTTGTTTGGAGTTGGTGGAAGTGGTGTGTGTGTAAGGGCCTGCTGGTAGCTGTAGTCGGAGCTGGCACTCCTCCTCCCCCCAGGCCAGACATCCCACCATGAAACGTGCTTCCATTGCAGGGAGTGCAAGTTGGTTGTCAGGATGTCAGTCAGTGGTGTCCTGCTGTTGGTTGGTGCCCAGTTCCCAGCAGGGCCTTGTGCTCCCCACAACAGAGCACCATTGTCAGACATCTTTGATGTGGCTTTTCACTCCCTGTGAGGTGTGCATGCTTCAGTTTGAGCTTGCTGGGCCATGTGGGTGGGGGATGTGGAGCTGTGACTACCACTCCCATCATGCTATTGCCTACACCCCCTTCCCAGCATGCCCATACTTCCTTCCTTTTGAGTCGACTTCACTGTGTGTGAGTGTGACAGCAATGGCATGATGGCTGACAGTGTGGTCCTGTTGTTTGTTGGTGCACAGTTCCCAGCAGGGCCTTGTGCTCCCCACAGCTGAGGCCAGTGTCAGACATCTTGGAAGTGGCTTTTCACTCACTCTCTTGTAGAGCACGGTCCCAGTTGTGTTGTTTGGAGTTAGTGGAAGTGGTGTGTGTGTAAGGGCCTGCTGGTAGCTGTAGTCGGAGCTGGCACTCCTCCTCCCCCCAGGTCAGACATCCCACCATGAAACGTGCTTCCATTGCAGGGAGTGCAAGTTGGTTGTCAGGATGTCAGTCAGTGGTGTCCTGCTGTTGGTTGGTGCCCAGTTCCCAGCAGGGCCTTGTGCTCCCCACAACAGAGCACCATTGTCAGACATCTTTGATGTGGCTTTTCACTCCCTGTGAGGTGTGCATGCTTCAGTGTGAGCTTGCTGGGCCATGTGGGTGGGGGATGTTGAGCTGTGACTACCACTCCCATCATGCTATTGCCTACACCCCCCTTCCCAGCATGCCCATACTTCCTTCCTTTTGAGTCGACTTCACTGTGTGTGAGTGTGACAGCAATGGCAAGATGGCTGACAGTGTGGTCCTGTTGTTTGTTGGTGCACAGTTCACAGCAGGGCCTTGTGCTCCCCACAGCTGAGGCCAGTGTCAGACATCTTTGAAGTGGCTTTTCACTCCCTGTGAGGTGTGCATGCTTCTGTGTGAGCTTGCTGGGCCATGTGGGTGGGGGATGTTGAGCTGTGACTACCACTCCCATCATGCTATTGCCTACACCCCCCTTCCCAGCATGCCCATACTTCCTTCCTTTTGACTCTGCTTCCCTGTGGGGTGGTGTGCCTGTGCTGACAGGATGGCTGACAGTGTTGTCCTGGCGTTTGTTTGGCTACAAGTCCCAAAAGTGTCCCTGTGCTTCACACAGCATAACCCAGTGTGGTGGTTCTTTGTGGGATATTTAATTAGAGTGTGAGGCAATGCATTCTCCCAGTGAGTTGTGTGGAGTTTGTGTTAAGGGGGTGTGTGAGAAAAGCTGCTGGTAACTATGGTCAGAGCTGTCAGTCCTCCTTCCCACCCAGCCAGATATCCCACCATGGAACGTGCTTCCATTGCAGGGAGTGCAAGTTGGCTTTCAGGATGTCAGGCAGTGGTGTCCTGCTGTTGGTTGGTGCACAGTTCCCAGCAGGGGCTTGTTCTCTCCACAGCAGTACCCAGTGTCAGCCATCTTGTCAGTTCTTTTCCACTCCCTGTGATGTGAGCATGGTTCAGAGTGGTGTTGATGGGCCAATTGTGAGGGTGACCAATATCTGTGACTACAACTCCCATCATGCTATTGGCTACACTCACTTCACCAGCATACACACAATTCCTTCCTTTCAGTGAGCTTCCCTGTGAGGTGGTGTTCTAGTGGTGGCAAAATGTCTGACAGTGTTTGTTGGTTAGATTTGTGCCACTGCCTTGCTCTATTTGTTGTTAGGTTTGTACATGTCATGACACAGTTACATATCACTATGATATGGCAGGTATTGTGTTTGTCTAACTAACATACACATCTTGGGATGATTATCTTTTGGTTACTGTGGCTTTGCTAACGGTGCGTGTTTCACTATCCCCTTGATAGTGATGTGTGTGTATTGTCACACAATATTGGGTATATTGGTTGTGTACTCACCAGGCTCTGGGATGTTTGATAGTCCATGTACGCTCTCTGGTGGTAGGATGGCCCGCACCTTCTCCTCCCAGGGCCTGAGGTATACTGGTTTGGCAGGAGGGCCACTGCCGGTGCGATGACTCAAGGCGTAATCCTTCTTGAGTAGGTCCTTGACCCTCCTGCGCACATCATACCACCTGTTCTGGATGTCTTCCTTTGTGCGCAAACATGGTGATTGTGCGTTCACCCTGTCGACGATCCTCTCCCACATCTTGGTTTTCTGCGACATGGGGGTCTGTTGGACCAATGTACCAAACAACTGTGGCTCTACCCTGAGGATTTAATCTACCAGGACTTCCAATTCACTGTCTAGGAACTTTGGATTCTTCTTTGGGGGCATGGTGATGGGTGGTGGTGGGGATTGATGTGTGTGGGAGTGTGCAAGTGGGTGAGTGTAAGTTTTGCTGGGTGTATGTGAGGGTGCTATTTGGGAGGTGCTAATGGTGTGTTGCTTGTGTGATGGATGAGTTGTGAGTGTGTCTGTGGTTGCTGTCTGATGGTGTTCTGTGCTGGCAGGTCAGTTGAATTTGCAAAGGATCATGGTAGGGATTTGTGGCCTTTATATCGGTGGAGTTGTGGGTGTGTCTTTGTTCCATGTTTTTTTCCCCCTGTATTTATTGACTTTGCCATTGCTTGTTTGGCCCTCTTTTTTGAATTTTTTCCTTTGTAGTTTTTAGGCATGTAGGAGACGTTCTTCTGACCAAGTAGGACACTGCAGTTGGCTTGTGCGAGCTTCTCCGAGTCTTTCAAGCTGTGTTTCTGCTGGGTTTCATGTGCGGCGTACGCGTCGGTCGCTGAGTATTGGGTTGCTTCGGCTCCCTGTTTTGTATGCGTGTCGGTCGTACGGCTTGAGCTCCGTGCGACTCGGTCTGGTTTTACACGCATTGCATCGTACTGCGCGGGTCGGAGTTCGCGGGTACGTTTCTGTCGGGTTCATTCCTTGTGCGTGTCGGTCAGTTCGATTCGCGTAGTTTTCCGGCCGGATAGCTGGTTTCCGTGCGGTTCGGTCGATCGGCTTGTGTTCTGTACGAGTCGGTCGTAATACACATGCATTGCATCGTACTACGTGGATCGGGCAGCGCCGGTACGTGTCGGTCGGACTACATTCCCGTACCGAGTCGGTCGGTATGTTTTCCGGCCAGAATCCGAATCGGCCCCTAGGTTGGGAGCGGCCAGGTGGCGCCCCTACAGCCCAAGATTGATACCATCCTGGCTTGGGAACCCCCCCAAGACCCAAACAGAGGTGAGAGCCTTTTTAGGACTCACAGTGTACTACAGGAGGTTTGTCAAGGGGAATGGCAGCATTGTTGCACCCTTGACAGAGCTGACTTCCAGGAAGCAGCCCAAGAAAGTGACCTGGACTGACACCTGTCAGAAAGCTTTTGATGCCCTGAAGACTGCCATGTGCACGGCACCCGTGGTTCAGGTGCCCAACTTCTCAAAGGAATTCATTGTGCAGACAGACGCTTCAGAGCATGGTGTAGGGGCTCTACTTTCACAGATGAATGAGGAGGGCCTAGACCAACCTGTAGCCTTCATCAGTAGGAGGTTACTTCCACGGGAACAGAGGTGGAGTGCAATTGAGCGTGAGGCATTTGCTGTGGTCTGGGCACTGAAGAAGTTGAGACCATACTTGTTTGGGACTCACTTCCGGGTTCAGACAGATCACAGGCCTCTCAGATGGTTGATGCAAATGAGAGGTGAGAATCCAAAGCTGTTGAGGTGGTCCATTTCCCTACAGGGGATGGACTTCACGGTGGAACACCGCCCTGGTACAGAACACGCCAATGCTGATGGTCTGTCCAGATTTTTCCGCCTTAGTGAAGAGAACTCCCAAGAGGTAGGGTAGTTCTCCCCACATTTCAGCTGGAGGGGACACGTTGGCACCATTGGCGTGGGTCTCCCTTCCATTTTTTTGCTGTTGCCTCCTGTGTTTTTGCTATGTTTTTGCTGGTCTAGATGCTTTGGGCACTTTGCCACTGCTATTCAGTGCCAAAGTGCAAGTGCTCCCTATTATAAATTGTTGTAATGGATTAGTGACTCCATGATTGGCTTATTTGATTTACTTGTCAGACCCTAGTACAGTGCACCATGGGTGCCCAGGGCCTGTAAATCAAATGCTGCTGGTGGGCTTGCAGCACTGATTGTGCCACCCACAGAAGCAGCTTGTAAAATATGGCTCAGGCCTGCCATTGCAGAGCCTGTGTGCAGTCTGGGACTGCCATGTCGACTTGGCAAGTGCACCCACTTGCCAGTCCCTAAACCTTCCCTTTTCTACATGTTAGTCACCCCTAAGGTAGGCCCAAGGTACCCCTATGGGCAGGGTGCATTGTATGTGAAAGGTAGGACATGCCCTGATGTGTGTGGCATGTCCTGATAGTGAATTACAGCCAATTTCGTTTTTCACTATTGCAAGGCTATCTGTTCCCATAGGCCAGAATGGGCAGTTTGATTATAACATCTTATAATCCTAACTGAACCTAGTAACAAGATAGGAAAATAAAGTTTAGTATGCCTGAACTCAGAATGTTAAAATACATCTTTTAGTTTGGGTGATTTTTACATTCTGTGTTTGAAAATACCACTTTTAGAAAGTATGTATTTTCTTGCCTAACCATCCATTATGCCTCTGCTAGGTTTGTGTATTCCATGTCTGGTTTGTGAGTGACAAGGGGCTGGAGAGGGCTTGGGCTCCAGCAGTCTGATGAGTCAGGGCTGGGCTGAATAGGACCTTCATAGAATAGAGAGCAGGGGGAGGAGATTTCCTTTCACTTGCCTGAGCCTTCATAGAATAGAGAGTAGGGGGAGGAGATTTCCTTTCAGCTACCTGGGCCAGGTCTGCTTTCAACAATGCTGTCTCCACCTCCTGCCAGGAAGCTGCACCAGGGAGGACAGAACTGGTTTTGGCTGGGCACAGACACTCTCTGCCTTCAGAGTACAAAGGATTTTGCAGTATAAATATTGGGGCCCAGACCCCAGAACTTTAGATCACTTCTGGGAATCAAGATGAACCCTTTGCCAAGGAGAAGAACTGGAGAAGCTGAAGGAAGATTGCTGCCCCTGTACTGTTACTGTTTGGGGTTGGCCTGCAGTGGTTACTTCATTGCCAAGGAAAGGAGAAAAGGACGTTGTGTGAACTTTTACTATCTTGAGGAAGATCTCCAAGGGCTTGAAGTTAAGCTTGCCTCCTGTTCAGAAGTCTCAGGGTCACAAAGATTTCACCACCAGCTCCCCCTGAATTTCCTTGCTGGGAATTCTACCTGCAGTGAGGTGCCTGCTGTTGTTTTGGGCCCTCTGGAGACTGCGTGTCGCTGGGAGCTGGAAGCGCAACGCATCGAGGAAGAAGCGTGTCGCCGCCGCAGCAGTTGCCGTCGCATCGCCAAAGAAGCGTGTCGCCACCGCAGCTGTTCGCCATCGCATCACCGACAAAGCGCGTCGCATCACCGGAGAAGTGTGTCGCCGCCGCAGAGGTTGCCGTCGCATCACCGGGGAAGCGTGTCGCAGGGCCTGTCGCGGCTCAAGAGTCTACAGAGTTCGCTGCACGGCCGTCGGGCGTGCATGCATCGCATCCACGTTGTCGCATCGCATCAAAGACGCTATTTTGTCGCATCGGACCGGATCGTCGCATCGCATCGAGGCACCATCTTGTCGCATCATACCGGGTCACAGTAAGAAACCGACGCATCACCTCCTCTCCGGTAAGGAACCGACGCATCACCTCCCCTGCGCTGCAGTAAGGAACCGACGCATCACCTCCCCCGAAGCAAGGAACCGACGCATCACCTTCCCTGCGACCCTTTTGTTTGTTTTGCGTTACGCATGCAAGGTACTTTGAGAGTAAAGTGTCGCATTTACCATCTACATTGAACTAAGCTATTTCTACCATTTTAAAATCTTATTTTTGATTACAGTATTGTGGATTTTTGTTGTTTGGTCTTGTGTTAAGTCTAGTAAAGATTACTTATTTTTCTAAACTGGTGTGGTGTCCATTTGTAATGTTTTCACTGTATTACTGTATGTGTTCACAAATGCTTTACACACTGCCTCTGAGATAAGCCTGTCTGCTCGTGCCAAGCTACCAAGGGGGTGAGCAGGGGTTATCCAGGAGTGTACCCCCTTTTCCCTGACTAGAAGCAAGGGCCCCTACTTGGTCAAAAGTACCTACCTCGGGGGCGTGGCCAGCAGCCGATGAATATGAGCCTCATAGAGCTCCGGACCTCTGGGGGCATAAACTCAAATCCGACACATTTATCCGCAACCCCACCCAGCAAAAATCGCCTGCGGGTGCGTCGGAACTCCTCCCGCACCCATCGAGCTGCTCGCCTCGCTCGCAACGACTGCCTTGGCGCGTATCTGCAGAGATATCCGAGTCGCGGCCTTGAGGCCCGCCGCGGCCGAGGGCTGACGTGGGTGCTGTGCCCGGCGACGACATCCGGCAGTGCCGGCTCGATGGCGCTGAGTGGCGGAGTGCGTCCTGGGCTGCTTCCCTAGTATAGCGACTCACCTACTGAGGCCCCCGGGCTTCCGTCAGCAACTCCGGCCGAGTGACGGGACCCCCGAGGAGTTGCACGCGGTGGGTCCCGCCAGCCTTGTACACCAATGGCCGGGGAGAAGCAGCCGGAATCAACATCCACGCCGAGGTGAGGGCTTAAGAGCGGGCGCTGGTGCACGGACGAAGGGGCTTCCTGCAGAATCGGCACAATACACGCTTCGGTGCATCGCTGGCCCGTATGCCATAACACACCGAGGAATGCCCTTCATGCACTGGGCCGCCGCCGCGACTGACCACCGCGTGGCGGCGCGTCCCTCCTGAATGCCAGGACTCAACGAGGGCCAGCTCTGCACCAGATGACAACGGGACCCCTGAAATACAACCAGGCCTGCTAAAACAGACCGTAAGCCGGCGCTGGAGCCACGCGTCTGCGGAGACCCATACAACCGACCACTCTGAGGCCGGGGTGGCCCCATCCTCACCTATCGCGGCCCATGAACAGACCCGCTCCAAGGCCCCGGTGTGCGGGAACCACAGCTCACCCCGGGGGCACAGCTCTCCACGCTCCGTGCCTGACCAAACTTAAACCCTACGTTATAGCCCCATAACAAAGCCTACAGTGGAACACGCCGGTTGGCAGGAAACCCGACAGGCCGCGTGCGCCACGAGGCAGCACAGGCAGGGGGCGGTGAGTACTGCCTTCAGGCGGCCAGCGACCACGGGTTGTAGCCGCAGAGTGGGGCAGGATGGGGGGCCGGGGCCAACGAGTGACCCAACAAAATAAACTGGAGAAGTATGCTTTCTCCAAAACGGACAAAGATACTCACGACCGCACTGAGGCTGAAGCGGCACCACCTAAAGAGGCTACACCAGGGAAAGACATCACGCTACAGGACATCATGACCACCCTCAATAATGTACACACTTCTCTGGTGTCCGGCATAGACACTCTGACCACTGAACTCTCACTTATCCGTGCTGACTTCAGGAACCTTAGTTCCCGGGTGACGGAAGTAGAATCAACAACAGCCACCTTAAGTACAGACACAGCCTCCCTGAAGAAGCAAGTGAATCAGCTGGAAATAGACAACAGAACCATGGCAGCAAAGCTTGACGACTACGAAGGCCGCTCCCGCCGTAACAATGTGCGCATCGTGGGAGTGCCGGAGGGAATGGGGGGCCATGCCATGGACCTCTTTGTGGAGGACTTGATCAAGAACCACCTGCAGCCCAGGGGACTCTCCAATTACTTTTCGGTCGAGTGAGCCCACCGGGTCCCTGGGGGCAGACCCCGGCCGGGGGCGCCCCAGCGGCCTATTCTAGCACGCATTTTTAATTTCCGTGATCGAGACCTCATCCTCCAGACGGCGAGGGCGGCCCCCCAGATCCGCTACCAACAAAGTGTGATATCTTTCTTCCCAGTCTACACCGCAGCAGTGGCCAAACAACGGCGGAATTTCATAGCGGTGAAGCAGGAACTTAGGAACCGTGAACTCAAATACTCTATGCTATTTCCCGCAAAACTGAGAGTGGAGGCGGATGGGAAGGCATGGTTCTTCACCACACCGGAGGAAGCACAGGACTGGCTGGAGGGGTGGCGCCAGGTCCAACACCTTGGAAAACCTGGGCGAAACGCCGCTCGTGACACAAAAAATCACAGTCCCTGGACCAGATGGCTAGCTCACCAGAATCGGGGACTCGGCCCAAGGAGGACTGAATAGGACACACTGGACACTGTCTGAATGAGACACTAGTGCACAGGAACCTATTCTGTATTCCGGATGGCGACGGCAAACGAAGACGCATGACGCTGAGGCCCCGACACATATGGGGAGGGGGCCACCAGCCCCTCCACTGACCCGATGAGACAGGAACCTATCAAAGGTCAACCGATTAGCGGCTCTGAGAGACTCTGTGTGGGCAAGGGATTCCCGACATCTCACTAAATTCACTTACATAAAGCCGGGATGGTATCCCTCTCCTCGAGAAGGCCCCCGAGGGGACAATACGAGAGCTCTCTCCCCCCACAAAGGTACCAGGTAATGAGAATTAGGCACTCTGCAAAGTTGGGGTGGCGGGAAGTTTTGAAACCGTCTTGCAGGGAGGCGGGGGGTATGGTTTTTTTGGGGGGAAGTTCTGATTTATTGAATTTGTTCGTTTGTGTATGTTATCTGGCACACTATAGGTCCATTCACACTATTTGCGCATTACTACAAAACAATCTAGATCGTATAGAGCAGGCTACACACATCCCCCATGCCAATGTCACATGATCCCACAACGCCTATGACACCCCACACACAGCACCTACCAATTCTATCCTGGAATGTTAATGGTCTTCAAGATAAGCTTAAAAGAGGACTAGCTCTACAATACTTAAAGCGTAAGGCGCCAGCAGTGACTCTATTGCAAGAGACCCACTTAACGGGGACAGTTTGTAAAGCCCTAGATATGTGGGGTTTTAAGCTCGCTGTACACTCGGAGTTTACATCTGGTTCGCGGGGAGTGGGAATCCTCCTTAAGAAACAGTACCCGATTGTCATTAAACACACATACACAGACAACCAGGGCCGTTTCGCGGCACTGTCGTGTCAGTGGGAAGGGCGCATGGTTAACATAGTGTCTGTCTACATCCCGCCCGCGCTCCACTCTTCAGCATTTCAGGCGCTCAGCGATTTCTTTCTCCGGCTCCCACAAGGCTATTTAATAATAGGAGGCGATTTCAACGCCACACTAGATGACGCTCTGGATCGCACACCCCCTCGACAGCAACACCGGACACACTCTGTCCTTATGGACTTCCTAGACCCCATAGGCATGGTAGACATTTGGCGCTCCCGCTTTCCACGGATGCAACAATATACATATCACTCGGGTGCACACAATAGCCTCTCCAGAATAGACTACATACTGGCGCCAGCAGCCGAACTTGGAAACTTTTTAACGGTAGCACATTTGCCGAGGGGCATTTCTGATAACTCCCCAGTCAGCACTCTATACACTTGGTATTCCACAGCGCAGAGTCACATATTCCCCATATACCCTGGATACCTCAGGGCCCCTGCGATTGGGAAGGGACTGACTGACACTACCAAATACTATTTTAGCGAAAATGCACCTTCCGTCTCTTCTCCACTTGTCCTCTGGGAGGCGTACAAGACAGTGCTTCGTGGGCAGGCGGTCTCACTCATAACCCATCATAAATGAGAGAAAGTTAGAACTGTGGAGACACTTGAACAGGAGGTGGATGACCTGGAGAGAGCCCACAGTCAGGACCCCTCTGACACGAACACTCATCTATTGCAACTCAAGAAGCAGGAGTATAAAGAGCATTTGTGGGAGGCAGCAAAAACGCAACTCTCCAACACCCAACACACTATATATGAAAGCAGAGACAAAGCCCGCAAGCTATTGGCCTGGCTTGACAAAAGGGAAAAGGCAGATAGATGGATTGCAGAACTTCAACTTCCCACGGGTGACACCACTCGGATTCCCCAATGCATAGTAGACCTACTTGCACATCACTACGAACAGATCTACACTTCCACACTCACAATTACACAAACGGACGCAGAGGAGTTCCTCCGCGATATTAAACTTCCTAGACTAACAGAGACAGAGTCTCAATTGTTAGAGGCAGAGCTCTCCGCGGAAGAAATTGCGACGGCAATCGGTAAACTACAGTCAGGAAAAGCACTGCGCCCAAACGGTATTCCCATAGAGTGGTACAAACGTAACGCAACGACACTCACACCATATCTGGTAGCTATGTATGAGGCCAGCTTGGACAGGGGGGAACTACCACGAGACCAAAGAACGGCAACAATAGTGGCCATTCACAAACCCGGCAAATCCGCGCAGGAGTGTTCCTCCTACAGGCCCATATCTCTGATCAACGCTGAGGCCAAGATATTGGCCAAGACCCTAGCCAACAGACTCACGTCGCACCTAGCAACGCTGATACATCCGGATCAATCCGGGTTTATGCCGGGGAGAAATACAGCCTTAAATCTTAGGCGCCTCCACAACGTGTTGGGCCATAGACATACCATTCAGGAAGAAGCCGTTGTGCTGTCATTAGACGCGTGCATGGCCTTCGACACAGTCGAGTGGCCCTTTCTCATCGCTGTTCTCCGAAAATTGGGGTTCGGACCAAAATTTTGCTCCTGGGTTAGGCTACTATACACTGCTCCCCTAGCCCATGTAGTGGCCAATGGGCATAGATCGGGAGAGTTTTCATTGCACCGAGGCACGAGACAGGGCTGCCCGCTGTCGCCACTTCTCTTCACCCTGGTGCTGGAGCCTCTGGCGGCCTGGGTACGACCGGACCCGGTCATCCGAGGGCTTAAATGGACTGAGGGATATGAGGATCGAATATCCCTATATGCGGACGATATCCTTCTATATATGGCCTCTCCCAGACGCTCCCTGTCCCGTCTACTAGATATCTGTAGCTCCTATGGACGTTATTCAGGGTATACGATCAACTGGGCAAAATCGGTGCTTTACGTCTTGAAGGGTCCCCCACCACTCCTCCCGGCTGGCTGCGTTGTAACAATAGTAGAGGACACTTTCAAATATTTAGGGATTCACATCACCCATGACCCGGAAATATTTATGACGCTGAATCTTCAAGCCCCTTTGAAACGGTTACAAAGGGATACCAAGCACTGGCAGTCGCTGCCTTTGTCACTCCTAGGAAAGGCGGCGCTTTTCAAAATGATGGCGCTCCCCAGGTTTCTTTACGCCCTCCAAAAAGCACCCTTCTTAGTTCCCCAGTCCTACTCCCGCGCCATTGAGGCAGAAGTTACTAAACTCCTCTGGGACAATAAGCTGGCCCGCATAGCTATGGTGAAACTGTACCGCACCTGGTACGATGGGGGCATCGCACTCCCGCACATACAGACATATTACTGGGCCTCTCAGCTGATAGTGATTAACCACTGGATTCATGTCCCCCACACGGACCCAGCCTATACCCTCGACAGGTGGCAGTTGGGTGAGACGGGGCTATACCGGGCGCTCTATAACAAGACCCGGACCCTAATGGGCCCCACAAACCACACACTCCAGGTCTGGAATATAGTGCAAAAAACCCTCTGGGTCACGGACAGGCTGGGAAGATTGGAAAAAAGTAAAGGTTTAACCACTGGGACCTTATTGGAATATCTAAGGTGGGCGACCTCTGGGTACGGGGAAAAATGGTCACATTTACACAGCTCCAAACGCAGTACAAAATGGCATCAACGGAGCACTTCCGTTACCGACAGATCAAGCACGCCCGCGAAGCGGCAATTCCCCCTGACACCACCCTACCTGAGACCTCCCCACTAGAAGATAGGCTACTGACGGACCACATGGACAAAAAAGCAATTTCTATGACCTATCGGAAAATTATTAATAACATGCCAGATCCGGTGCAGAAGCTTAAAGACAAATGGCAGGCAGACCTGGGAGAGTTAGATGATATAGATTGGCAAGAGGCACAGGAGTCCCCTAGAGAGGTGGCGATCGCATCTAAATTACCTCTTGTACAACTCAAGATCTTCCATAGAATCTACTACACCAGAACTACTCTCTGTAAGATCGGGAAAGTGGACACCCCGCTCTGTCTGCGACAATGTGGGGAGGTTGGTACATTTTTTCATACTATATGGACATGCCCTGCAGTGGCGTCATACTGGGAATCAGTTATGTCCCTTATCACGAGGGTGAGTGGGAACCTAGTCCCTACAGAGCCCAAATGCTGTTTACTCAATATCTGGGATGCGACAGACCTGAATTCAACATTGCAGACCTGGGCTACCCTGGGTATTATGCTAGCCAAGAGGAATATTGCCAGACACTGGGGTGGGGCAAGCGCCCCCACACTCGCGGAATGGTGCAGGGATATGGACACGGATAGTGGAGAGGTGTGGTGCAGCGGCCAGGGCAGCTGACTTCGGAGCACAGGGTTCACGGTTCGATCCCCGGCTCCGGCGGCAGCTCAGCTCAGCACCATGTGACTCTGGGCAATAGCTCACTTAATTTCCACGACGGCCCCCAGCGCCTTGAGACCCGTAAGGGTGAGTAGCTGCGCTATATAAAAACGGACTTACATTTTTTTTTTTTACACGGCCATGGTGGCAGAAAAGACTGTATATATTCACAGGGGATGTCCCAAAAAATGGATAAAAAAATGGGGAGGCTGGAACACATATAGAGGAGATATCTGTGAACTGCCTCTTATAACTCAAGAATTGGAATAACCAAATGCAAATGACACTGAGGGGCCGATTCCGATTCGGGCCGGAAATCTCTCCGACCGAGCCGGACTCGGAGAGATTTCCGACCGAATCGGACCCTAGCAGTCCGACCAAACGAGTACGATGCGCACGTATGCTATCGGACTCGATTCGGTCGGACTCCCATTGAAGTCAATGAGAGCCAGTCGTACGACGCGTACACGGGCTCCCATTGACTCAATGGGCACGACGCGAACAAGGGCGCCCCCTACAGCGTGTTCGCGTCGATGCGGGTCGCACCATACATGCACGTGTAGGGGGACCCATGGCTCCCCCTGTGTGCGACTCGCGTGCCTACGCTTCCAGGGGGTCCGACACGGACCCCCAAAGTGCGGCTCCGACAGCTCCTTGGAGCCGGACTGCGCGAGTCGGTCGGAGCGGTCGTGATGCGCATCGTAATTACCCGGCCGGGGAACGTCTCCATTGCGCGGTGCGAGTCGTCCCCGTGCGAGTCGGTCGGAGCGATCGGGTCCTGCGAACGAGTCGGTCGGAGATTTCGCGAGCGCACGCATCGTACTCGCTCGCCCGGACGCACGTACGATTCGGTCGGGAAATAGGGCTCCGAATCGGATCCGGTAAAGCCGAATCCGATTCGGAGCCCTACCGGCCGAGATCGGAATCGGCCCCTGAATGTTGTAACGCTGTATATGTAATTGATCAGGTATAAATATTCTTGTACTATACATAGAAGGTGACAAAGAATGTATACTGTATGGACTATATTTGTTATATTGATACATGTAAAGAAATAATAACTGTGCCTTTTATTCTCACATAAATAAAAGATTTTTTTTTTTTAAAGAAAAGAAAAAAAAGTACCTACCTCTGCCAACTAGAGACCCCCATTTCTAACAATGTGTATGACTCATTTAAACGCATTTACTAAGATGTGTTCACTGTAGAAACGTAGAGAATTATAAACATGTGCACTAATGTTCAACATAACATGAAACATGTATTCTTCATTCACGTTTTACATTTACACTTCGTGTTATAATTGTATATGTAACAAGCATTCTTTGATCATGTTTTGCAGTTTATTAATTAAACGTTAAACGTGTGCATGTATAACCATGTAATCAAAATGCACATTGAATGCTTAGTTAAAATTAGCCTGACTAACTGAAGGCCTTAATTTTGAAATGCATTTTGCTTGGTCAGCGTGTTCTTTCTCTTGCAGGTATGTTTTCAAGGCTTTGTCAGCTCAAGAAAAGGAGTTTTGTTATCTGTATTTGATTCTTGATAGTAAGGCCTGAAAAGAGAAATCTTGGCAAGAACGTGGAGAACTAATAAACAGATGAAGCTTCCTATTCATCGTGTATCAGGACCGAAGGGATGTTCACGATTAAAGAAACTGTTCAAGTTCTGTGAGACGGGAAAGTCTGGTAATGTTGCAATCGTGCAGCGTGATGTTTGACACCATTGGTCCCTGAAGGGGTGGGGAGAGATACCCCTGATTTTGGAGTTTCTGTATGTTTTAATTAATGTTCACACTGTTAGGAGGTAGAGCAGATTTCCTTGGACTTTGAGGGGTACAGACCTCTCTGCTTCCTTTATTCTTGCAAGTGTAAAGCTTCATGCTAAACACTTATTCCAATTCTCAGAGACATCTACTGGAGTCTTCACTAGGCTGACACCTTTACGCATTTCCAAACTCCTTTGAGACCCCATTCTAGAATCCATCCTTATTCTGAACCTAGAATATCGAACTAGATGACTATAGAGCTCATTCATATTTAGTAAGGTATACTGGAGTTTCTTTATGGAACACCATTTTCAATTCATTGTACTCTGCATTTTCGTGCCTGTGATTATTTCATATCTTAATCTTATGAGATTGAGCCTGCTGCATGATTTCAGTTTATCAACTGTAATCTTGTACCTTTTTAATATCCATTTGATATTCATATTGGTTGGATTGATTGTTAATTTGAAATAAACCACTTAACTTTAATCAATGATTCCTGGTCCTTATTGTGCGGCCAAATGGGCTTCACAGAGAATGAACTGTTTTATTATTGCTAACTCCCTTTATTGCCTCAGGCAACTTAAAAAGATCCATCAGACGTGAAAATGTTAACAACGCTCCTGCACACTCTCACCAACAAGATCAGGAGAAAAAGCCTGGAAACCCCTCTGGACATGGTTCCAATCACTTTGGTAGATGTTAAAAGTGATGGGAGCAAGGACACAGCCTGGTCAGGGCTGGCGCTAGGCGTGGGGAGCATGGGCAGCTGCCCAGGACTCCGCGCTCAGCCCCATCAACATGGAGCCTCACGCCATTGTCTCCCCTGATCTAGGTCTTGCACCTATGCTGCAGCACTGCAAGGCCCCAGGGAAGGGCTCCTCTCTCCTGGGCCTCGCAGGCATGTGCAGCTGACAGGATAGAGGAAGGGGCCCTTTAAAAAGACAGGCAACCCTCACTCTTTCAGCCCTTCATGAGCTGTGAAAGAGATTCTTCTCATTATCTGGGAGGGGGAGGTTGCTTCACCGGAAGGGTTCTGCACCTTTAACCTTTCTTGCCACCTTTCAAGAGAAATATACCAGCCATTTGTTGCTGTTTTAAGACTCTGCAAAGGTCGGTACAGATACTAAATAGCACTTTAAAGAAAATCATGTATTATTTTGTAACACAACTTTTCTGCCTTTGTATACTTCAATTATTTGTCAGGGATCGTTAACACATTTAAACGTGTTTTCTGTTCATATTTGCTGTTTCAAGTATGTACAGATAAAAGCTAAAAATACCGGCTTTAGGTGATTTGGCTTACTTTTGTACATGCCGGTACATTTTAAATACTGTTGCTGCAAGTAGAAAAGTGGCCAGGTGGCAACCCTAGATGCAAGCAGATTTGAATGAGTGAAAGAAACCCCTTTTTTGTAGTTTTATATAGGACGGACTCGACCCGAAGGTGTTGGGGGACTTTACATAAGCACTGGTCACATTACACAAGGACACCTTTTTTTAGGCGAAGGAAGATTAAGTGATTTGCCCACATAGACAAGATGTTGAGCTGATGCCAAGACTGGAACCTGGTTCACAAGTTCCAAAGTTGGCAGCTCTAGCTATACCGCCACATTCTGGTTAGAGGGAGGGTGGTAGGCAGAAACTACATGAAAGCTCCACTCGTTATGGGTGCAAAGGCTATATATTTACCACTGTACTGCATTTAGGTGACTATGCCATGTGATTGGGCACCACTCTCCCAGGTAATATTCAATCCATTGTTTTAATCACGTTGACTAGCTGTTTTTACATTGAATGAAAATACTCCCAATCTTAACAAAAAGGAAGCAGTTGAGCAATAAACAGAGCCACTTTAATTATGGTTCAGGGAGGGCCAAATTATGTGGCAGGGTTCAGTAAATTATGCAGTAAAATAAGCCAAATGATGTGGCGTAATGCGGCACATTTTATGATAGTATTACTTCACTACATTGTCATTTTGACACTTGTTAGCAGTGAAAGGTGACCAGTCAAGCTTTGCAAAGGATCTTCGACAGTGCAGCAACACGTGTTGCTGTTTTTTAGTAAATTTGGAACAATATAAGCTAGAAACAATGTTTTTGTTAAAATCTGCAGATTATGCAGCAGATGATGGATTATGTGCCAAATACTGCAAATCTATAATTATGCACAAAAAAAAACGGCTGCACAATCACATTATTCCAGTGGCTCTGGCAATAAATTCAGAAGAGCACACAATTTTGCTGAATGGGAGGTCAGGATTAAAAACTGTGTCTGCTGGTCCCCTATTTCCAACTAGTCCACTAGATCACAACGGGTGTGTCACTGATTCTGATGGAAAGGCAAAGGGGCTGCCCCTCCCAGGGAACTGTCACTCTGTTATGGGCCCAGCCCAGCTTAGAACATGGAGTTTATTTCCATCATAAAACTGAGATTTGATGTCAAATATCCTAGTTTCATGGTTAAAATGTACCGGTTGGACCAGGTCATGTCGCAGTAGGTACTCACTATACCGTATGTGCTGTAGATATGGATATTTACCACTGAAGTTTCAAAGTTTAAGACTATTTCCTTCTATTTGGATACCACAGATGGAGAATAGATTACTAGTAGAGGTAGGTATGCACCTACCACTTACAATAAGACCACCCATGCAATATGAGATCCAGACAAAGTCTCAATACATTAGCCCCTGGCTCAACCCTTGATAGCTGGCTGCGAGCAGGCAGCCTTAACTCAGGAGACAGGTATGTAAAGCATTTAAAAACACCAATACATTAAATAAGTAAGGCATAAAACACAATAAAAATCCCACACCAATTTATAAAAATAGGAAATAAGTTTATCTTCAAAATGACAACAAAAATCCAATGCAGGGAACCAGAGATATGAATTTTTAAAGATTAAACACTTTATACTGCTTAAAAACATATAACGCCAACTTGGCACATCTATTCACGCTTGACCAGGACAAAGTTAAAGTTTGCGGCCGACCACGATGGAGCCCTGGTCGGATTCACTAAGTGAGAGGCCCAGGTCAAACTTTTACCTTTGGACTCAGAAACCTTTCTAGAGGATTTTCTCTCGACGTCGTGCGGTCCAATCCAGCAGCCTGATTTTGATGCAACGTCGTCGGATTCATTCTTGGTGAGGCTCCGGTCAAATCCTGGAAGTCTGGAACTCCGGAGCTTTCTGCTCGATGAACCTGAAATCCGGGTCGCAGTTGAAGGTGGTCGGCTTGACTCTCGGAGTTGTGCCGGTCCACTTGTGGAGCTTTTTACAAAAGTTCCTTCAAACTTCTGCAAACTTCTGGAACTTCTTCCTGAAGTTTCACTTGAGAGTTCAAAATGTCTGCAGGGGGCTGGCTTAGTATATGGAGCACACTTATTTTAGTTAGGCACCTTCCACTAATCCAGACAACCCTTATGGTGATTTTAGTGGTCTTTGATAACCTTTGAAAGTTCTCAAAGTGGTAGCTGTAGAGAGCAGGCTTATCTTGAAGGAGTTTAAAGCAGCTTGTTTTACCAGTTCAATCTGTAGTGTAAGTTATATGAAAATAAACCACACAGTGTTTAGCAAAAATAAGTCTATTTATTACAACACAATATCACTATAACATTGGTATATCTCCTACCCGGAGATATCAACACAATACACAAGAATACTTCAAAATCAATCAGGTAAGTAGCATAAAATACAGTGGCCTCCAGGGGGAGATCAAACCATTTATAAGGAAAGTGGAATGTGAACTGCAACAGAGGACGGGACTTGGACCAGAAGACCCAGAGGAGCAGGGGACACAAGGAACCACCCAAGGTAAGTACCTAGGAACCCCACGGAGGCTGCGTGCAAAGTGGAAACACAGCTGCATGTCCAAAAGAAGTCAATGGAGAAGTCGCTGTTGCAGTTTTAGAGAAGAAGGACCCTTCCCGGAGGACCCTGAAGAAAACCTTTGGAAGACAGAAGGTTGGAGAGCCACCCCACCCGTGGATGCCCCAGGAACCAGGTTACTTGTACCAGGGAAGCCAGGTGCATAGGGGTGAAGTGACGTCGAAACTACCGTAGACAGCAATGGGAGACTTTGAAGAAGATGCATCTGGAGAAGACTGCGAAGCAGTCCAGTGAAGAACCTGCAAGCAGAGGGGACAGAGTCTATGTCACTCAGAGGTGACCAGGAGGCACGGAGACCCAATGTCCACCGATGATGCGAGGTTCTGAAGAGTTGACAGTGACGTTGTCGCCGCACCTGTGAGACCAGGCGACACTGAGGAAGACCAGGAGTCATGCACGAGCTGTCCCACATTGGATGTCGGTGACTAGGTGGTCGGTGTCCGGCGGGCGTACCAACAAGCCTTGGTAGCCGCAACTGGTGTGGAAGACAAAAAAGGAGCAACATTGGGACCAGCAAGGTCCAAAGGACTCACCTACAGCAGGAGAGTCAGAGCAGGCCCCAAGTAAGCAGGGGTGCCAACTGAAGCAAGAGAAGACCTTCAGGAGGACCCACAGGCAGAAGGCATAGGAGTCGCAAGAGGACCTCGAGCAACTCACCAAAGGTGGAGGCCCACGGTGCAGAGGATGCAGTGAGGACACTGATCTTGGCGGGAAGAGGTGCTGGAGGCTTGAGCTTCTTGTAGCCTGAATACCTCTGGAGTGCAGTGGCAACATGCCTTGGCAACGGCAAGTCGACGTGGTGCACAGGGGTTTGGTCCCAGCGGTTCTGATGAGGGATACTGGCTTCAGAATTGCAAAGAGGACAGGTCAGGCCTCGAGGTAGTTGCAGAACCACCACCTGTGTTGCTGAGCCTTGGGAAGTCCGTAGGACAACAGGAGTAGCAGACTGGTCAGCTTAGCTGTGGTGCCTGCAGATGCACTGGAGCAACTCCTTCACTCCAAGGGAGATTTCTTCAGGCGTCCTTGACGCCCACAGGTCTGTTGAAGAACCTGGATGAAGCACAGACGACGATGAAGACTTAAAGAACAGTGAGACCAGGAGCAGCAGGAGTTTTCCTTGGTGCAATCTCAGTTCCAGTCAAAGTCCAACGCAGTCCAAGTGTCGAGACAAGTGAAGAGCGACGTAGTTTCTGGGTTGAGTCTTGTGACATGACGAATCTAAGGACCCACCCACAGGGGAGCCCTTAAGTACTCTAAGGAAAGGGTTGGCCCAACTCGGAAGGCCCTCCCAAAGGGGCTGGACAGAGGGGAGGATACTCCTATGTCCTTTGTCCAGTTTTGTACCAGAGCAAGAAGCAAGGGTTTCTGAACTAGCTCAAACTGGCGTATGCAAGGAGGGCACCAAATATGCCCTACAATGTAGCCTTGTGGCTCTGGCAAGGGCCCCCACCCCATCCCAATACACTAAGTCCTGTCTCTGAGGTGGCCACACCTCCCTGTGACAGGAAACCTATTGTTCTACCTTCCCCTGCTCGAGCTTGGCTCAGCAGCAGGAGGGCAGAATCGCATCTGTGATTGGCAGCAGCACTGGCTTGCTTGCAGACCCTGAAAGGCTGTTACCTGGAGTTCAGGGGTGTCCCCTAAGGAGCCCCCCAGTACATGGGATCATACTTGCAACAGTGGAATCGGTGTTTGGGTATGATTCCAACAAGTTTGACACAAAACATGACCATGTTCGTGCAGCCACTATAAAGTTAGACATCTCGTTATGACTGCCGTCCATCATATGTCTAAAAATGGCTTTCCGCACTTACACAGCCTGGAGAATCGACTTCGGCATTTGTAGGGATGTCCTGCTCACGCAGGGGCACCCTCACACTTATAACTAAGCCCCCTGCACTCAGGACTGAAGAACCTGCCATAGGGGTGACTAATAATTTTTTTAAGTGCATTGACCACAGAGATAAGGAAACGTATATCTGTGGTGAGAAGGTGCAAGCAGCAACTCACACAGGCTGCAAGGATAGGCCTGTAGTCACAGTTTAAATGGACTCCCAGGGGTAGCATAATACATGCTGCAGCCCATGGGAGACCTCTGGTGTACCTATGCCCTGGGTAACTTAGTACCATATACTAGGGACTTACAAGGTACATTGGTAGCCAATTGTGGAGGTACCAAAGTACTTACCATGTCAGTTTAGGGGTGAAAGCACAGTTGCTGGGGTCCTGATCAGCAGGATCCCAGCAGACTAAGTCAAAATCACACTGACAGAAAATACAAAAAGTAGGGGTACCCATGAAAGCAGATCCTACTTTCCTACAGTGTCCAAAATACAAATCCAAGGATCTAGAAGCTCTAAGAAGTTTGAACTACAGTTCCCACAATGCACCTGGCCAAATCCTTAAAGATCCACTGGATGCACTCCAGGCTGGGGACTTCTTGAGGGAGTTGGTGCAGGGAAACTCTTTTAACCTGTTGCTTTCAGGTAGTCCACTCCTTAATACTTTTTGAAGCAAGGCACCATCCTCAGGACTGTAGTTCCAAGTGTGCAAACCGGAGCAGTCCTACAGGGAGCAATCCTGTGTGGTGCAGACCAGGGTTCCAGCAGGGCAATCCTTCTTCTTGTAGTTTCAGGCAGCATATTTGAGACACTATGCAGCTCTCACATATTTATTCAATGATCTGTGGTGGCAAGCACGGGGGCACCCCTGCCTATTGGGGTGCAGGGTGCTACCCAAAAACATGACAGATTCCTCCAAAGTGTGGCATATTCCCACAAAGCACTGCACTTTCAAATTCAAGATTGTTAAAGGGTGGTTTTTTCACCACACAGGAACTGACACTGAATGTGTTATCTAAAATAACAAGCTACACTCTGAGAAGCAGGAATCGAGTCATGAGTGGCACTTCATTCAAACAAGTAAGTAACAAGTGTCAAAAGGCACATTATGAATCAAGAATAAAACCACGCAATCTTGCAAATATTAAATCACAGCAATTCAAAGAGAGAGTGAGAGAGAGAGAAATTGAATACCTAAATACAATGAGGCAGTATAACCTTATCTAATGCTAAATCAATCAATAAATCAATCAGCTAGCTGGGAGAACCTCGTTGTGAATTACACTGTGTGAGGTGATCAATGAGCTAGTCAGTGGACAGTCCTTTTATACAGTTTTAATGAGGAACTGTTGACCGCAAAATGAAAACATTAGCATGTGTTTGAATGCAGAACATAACAAAAGCTGGACATTTTATTTAAAACAATTTGCGTCACTTTTCGGAAAATTAAGAAAGCAGAACTTACAGAAGGGTACAAAGTTTATCAAAAGGTTATAATTTATTTTTGAGCCATGTCGCTGTCATAGTTTCCAAAGCTAGAAAAACATCAGGTGAGAATGTTGCAGTTAGCCTTCACCTCTGCTCTTAGCCCATCTTTTTCTTCTAGATGACAGATGTTTCCTGTTTATCTCTTCTCGATGTACAGTAAGATGTGCACATAGAGGACAGGGTCACTTCTTTACTGTTCTAGTTATGATAAATTAAACAATGGCAAGTTGTTGGATTTATCAATACCAATCTTTTAGGTCTTTGAATGATAGTTTCAGCTCATTCCTAGGAATCTTTAGATGTAAATAAAATATTCCAATGTTAGCCAAGGAAGCTAATAATCTACAATGGGGGGAAACGGAATAAGCAGTTTTTCCCTCACCAGGGCATATAAAACATATTTTATAATTTCCCTGCTTATAGCTGCATTGTGCCGCACCCCTGGGGCACCTAGGGGAGACCTTTGGGGGTGATTTATATGTACAAATAAGGTAGTTTAACACTTTAGGAGTACCTCTACCACCAAAGTCGAGTTTACATGTAATTTACTTTTTAGAGATAGTCTGCAAATAAGGGCTCCCTTTACAAATGACAGTAGGCACACAGCAGTGCACACTCCAGTGCAGGAAATCTAAGGGCCTCTAAACCCCTTTGCCCTATTATATACTAGAGACTTATAGGTAGTTTGCATCCCCCTTGCCTTATTATATACTAGGGACTTACAGGGGTCTGTCATTGCTAATTATAATTATACCTAATTACCATATACCTTTTTCATCAGATCACTGGCCCTGGGCCTGGTTAGCAGAGCCCCAGGCACAGTCAGAGTCAGTTACCACCAGTATCAGTCAAAAATGCGAGTGATCAGGGCAAAAAGGATGACTTTCTCACAACAGTTCATATTTTTAAACTTGTCACTCAAAATTTTCAGTAGTATGCATTCAAGGCTTACTCCAGGAGGTGGTAAAGGGATTAGAACTCAAATATAGTATGAAGAGTAATCACACTCGCAAACTCAATCTCCACCTGAGTTATCTTTTAACATGGCCTGCTTTAGATGGGTGGATTTTGAATGAAACCTCAAACATCTGCTATATGACTCATAGTTTCCCTGCTCCCCAATAAACATCTTCTGATTTCTCTGCACACTCAATGTGCCTCCACATGCGCAGTGTTTCTCCAAAGGCAAAAATTGTCCTGTGAAGTGGTAATGGAAAATTGGCCACCATACCTGGCCCTTGCAGTGGTGACTGGAGATCATGGCTGCAAGGCCCAGAGGAGGGGACTCTCCTCCCCTGGGCCTTTCAGCATCAAACCATGCATGTGAGGCTCCGGGCAGTGGGGCCACATCCCATGGGCCTTGCAGCACTAGACCATAGCTGTGAGGCCCAGGTGATGGGACCACCCCCCGGGCCTCACTGCTTTGGATCATAGTAGGGTGGTCCAGGGGAGGTAACAACCTCCCTCTGGGCTTACAGCACTACACCACTGTTGCATGGTAGAGGGCTTCCCAATTCTGGGTCCCCTCTTATGGGCCTTGCAGCACTACAACATTGTTGCGGGGCCTAGGGGAGTCTAGGCCCCTACCATATGCCTCATAGCCATGGTGTAGCATTGCAAGGCCTTTGGGAGGGCCCCTCTACCCTGGGACTAGCAGCCATGCTTATGTGCTGCGAGGCCCATAGTTTAGTGGGCTCCCATTCTTAATCTTCTCAGCACTACACCATTTCTGAGAGGCCCAGGAAGGGGGACGCATCTCCCATGGGTCCAATTGAAACTGTCTCACAGCTCTGTACCATGGCTCTGTGCATAGGTCCATATCAGGGTCATCAGTGCAGCAGATACAGTGGCACCTGGCCCAGGGGTATTAAGTGCCCAATATTGCCAAATTATGGCTTTATTTTACTGTGCAGCCAGAGGACAAGGTTGAGGGAACACTTTTACTTTGCACCAGGGCCCATGGCACTATTGCTATGCTACCTGCCTCCCTTTCATAGGCGTCACAGCCATGTTCCAAAGCTGTAAAGCCTGGGAGACCTTCTCCTCCCTGGGCCTCGCAGCCGGCCGTGCGTGGTTAGATACGTATAGGAGAAGGCACAAGCCCATGAGCTTAGAGTATTGCTGTGAGGCTCATTAGGGGCCTCTCTTTCAGGGGTGTTTGCTACCAGTAGTACAGCAGGTGCTTTGTCACCAGGGATCATGGTTTTTAGGGACCTAATGCACCCAGATTATGGCTGCGTTTTACTGTCCGATATAATTTTCTTGCATCAGTGCCCATACATTACTATGCCATTGTCCCTTCTCCCATTCACTGCACAGCTATGATCCAGAGCTGCAAAGCCTAGGAAACGGCCATCCTCCCCTTGGACCCAGCTAGTGCTGAATTTATAGTAAAAAAAAAAGAACAAGCGCCAGGGCCCTCATCAGGAGGCCACTTTAGCTCGCACCATCCTTTGCTCCGCCAGTGCTGCCACTGACAGCGCAAGCACAACTACCAACCATTGCAAAATCTGGTCACCCTACATATGGAGGAAGTGATTTTATGCAAGCTCAGCTCACACACTTTTTGTGAAGTAAGGAAGCTCAAAGAAAGTTGGAGTGTCTTGGCTTCAAACTGGTCACTACATATGAGATTCTATCTAAGAAATTAAAGAAAGGAGGAACAAGAGATGAACATGTTGATAAATTAAACGGTAGGGTTTTAGCCTGAGCCTTTGACGTCAGCTTAGAGGAAAATAATCATGAGTGTCTTCATACAACCCCAGGATCAATGCACACAGCTACTGTTCGCTCTGAAGAGAGATTGAGCTCAGCGCTACAGAGGACGCAAGTCTCACTCATTTCAAGTGAGACCGACATATTGGAAGGCTGGGGGGGGGGGACCCTCACCGCTGGATCAATGTAACGCTTGGCCACAAGGGTCTGAACCTGAAAACTAGAATGTGGCTCCATTCAGAGGTCTGCTGTCTGCACAACAGTTTAGAGGAGATGTGGAGTTGTCAGGAGCCTGTCCCACCACAGGAGAGGCGCCCCCAGAGGGCCCTTGAGTTATAGGAAAGGTCAGCATTAGGCACTTCAAAGTGCTGCTCCAATACCTTTGTATGCCATGAGATTTTTTATTGCGTTTTTGGTGCTTTATCAATTTTACATGCGTTTTGTTTTGTGTTAGAATTTTACTTCTCATGTTGTCACTGATGTCAAAGTTCTTGTGACCTTACTTTCTGTAATATCATCAAATAAGCCACGTTTTGCTCACGCCTGAAAAACATCAAACTTAAGAATTCTTGAACTGTGTTTGTCACGTGCCTGCGCATCACTCCCTACCAATTGGTAGGGAGTAATACGCTCTCATTTGGGATTTCTCCCTTGTATCCTAGTGTGACTTTGGTTTGTCACGTGCCTACCATCATAAAGTCTCCATGCAAACTTATTGTCTCATGGGAAGGAAGCAACCAAAACACCTCAAAGATTTATCTAACGTCAGTGGTCTATGCACTGGTCTGAAACAGAACCAAAACTGTTGCCCTGCAAAGTCTAAAACAATGATGTCTCTGCCGTTATGGTTTTAGAGATCTTACATAAGAACTTGCAGGAGAACGGAATTTAAAATGTCCGGGGTACTCGACAGAAGCATGGGAGAAGCATTGTCTGCAAATGAGCTTGATTCATCGTCTTCGGCCTTTTTGCCACTGCTCATTTTGTTCTACCAGGTTGAGCCCAGATACTCTGAGATGCAGTTCTTATTTCTGACAGGTGATTATCCTGGTGAGATGTGGTCTTGCACCTGCATATTACCGCCCACCCGGAGATGCTGCTGATGCTGCTGTGCCCACCCCGGCTGGCCCGTCCAATCTTCCCAAGACGTGGCCTTTGTCTGCAGCACATCACTCTGCATGGTCCAGGAGGGACAGGGACACGTGCTCACATTTCAGTCCTGTCATCTTTTTAACTGGCTGTTCTACAGTGTGGGGCCCGTAACAAACCGAATTCAAAGATCCCAGTGGTAAGCATATCGCTTTGTTCTGGCTTCTCGTTGACCCATTACCGTGCTCGGGCAGCTGCAGCACAGGCCTCACACAGCTTCAGCCAATGAGAATGGAGTTCCATTGCTGGACTGCAGTCATTCATAGTGAGCAGCAGGGCCCTGTCTTACCCATCATGCAATGGTTGAGCTTTGTCCTTGGTTCAGCCGCTCAGAGGCTGAGCAGCAGCGAGTGTCTTACTGCATAATAAATGTGCAACATAAACTGACTGTGGTGCAGAGGACAGGACGGGGTGCATTTATTCCCATACAATCGACACAGCAAGTGCTAGAAACAGGGCAAAGCAACAGACAATTGTGACACACTTGGGGACCACTACGGATGCTTCATGTCTCCTGACAGAGTCATGTGAGGCAGAGTTCATGGAGGTCTTGTTCCAGCAATGACAAGCTCAAAACTATGATGGAAAAAGGAAAGCAGACGGAGCTTGCCTAGGCCCGTTTGCTACACTCCATCAATTCAGCAATATGATCTCAGAAGACAGCACTGTATGCACTGCACATTGTTATACCACATGTAGTAGCCACTGATAATGTGCTGCGTTTGCAAGCAGTTTAGCTGTCTTGGTTGTACAGTTAGGCATTTAAGGCTTTCTGGAATTTCCCTTCAATTTGTGAAAAAATCAGGATACTCTAATTACTCTAATTACATTACATAGCATGTTTTCTGCCCTGTAATGCTTTTGGTGTCCTATGAGAACTACATGGGTTAATGCTATAGCAAATGCGATGAATCTCTCAATTACATGTTTTCTTTTCAGCATACAGTAATATACACAGTTTATGACTGTGTCAACTTGAAGTACTCAGAACATGGTTGCTGACTCTAGGAATGTACATCTTTTTGCGTGGTCCCCTCTCTCCCCTATTTTTTTATGGCCAACGTACTGCTGTCGTTTTGAATCTGAGCATGGGACAGCGAAACATGGTGAAAAATTGGCTAAGTCCAACTGGATATTTTACATTTTAAATAAGACCTCAGTAAAATGGCAAGAAAATGCACAACTGGCATAAAAATTAAATATCAAATTTGAGCTACAGTGTACAGTTATACCATCCTCATATGTGACTGCTAGAATATTGCTTTCAGGCCTCTCATTGCAGCCCTGAAATTATATCAAAGGAACGGTTTTTGACATGTGTAAAAACATACTTTTGACATTAGCGAAGTCACTGATAATTAGTGCACAAGGCCTTGGTGCATAATATGCCTAATATTTAGTCTGGAATCTGGTATGTCCCTGCACAGACAGTATACAAAAGCTCATTTTACAGAACAGACTGAAGTAGCTGTTCTTATGGTAAAAGTCTACTTGTGAAAAATATGTTTATGCTTTCATAAGTTAGGCTAGGAAAATCTTTAAGTTAACATCTGTACACCATTGTAATATTTCAGTGGAAAACATAGTATTTTACTACATTTGCTGCAAATATGGTTTTACTGAAATGTGTTTATTTCTGCCTGGGAGCCTGGGTTGTAATTCAATCAGTTCTGCTGGGCTCTTTTGCCCCCAGTGGATTAATTACAGTCTACATGAGCTATGAAAACTTCCTTCTGGGAAAAGGCACTATGCCTACCGAGTAATTACTGGCCACTTATCTTTAATGTGGGCGATGGGGGTGGACAGGAACAGATGGCCCTGACAAGAAACTAACAGGAACCCTCTAGAATGGCATGTTTATGCTAAACAATGCTACTAATCAAGGACCCTTTCAAGCTGCTTCATTCTCAGCCAGTCTGTCCCTATTACTAGCAAAGGTTGGTTTTCAGGTGGTGTTCCCTCATTCCAGTAAGACCGCCCTGGATAAGATGAGCAGGTGTGTACACTGGCCAGCAGCTCTGCCATTTTGGAAGGTGCTAGAACAGGGATTTGTTTGACTGACTTGGAACAAGAGGAAGAGCAGCAAAGAATGGCAGGCTGGGCTATGTGAATTCTGTTAGAAATGAGTTATGAATTCTCGCCATTCACTAGTTAGTACGCATTATAAAGTGTCCCTACAATACTAGCCATTCAGAACACAGCTGAACTTGGGAGCGACCTGCTGGCATGCTTGGAGGTCTGAGGGAACCCGCCTTCTCCTTGTAGCTTTGCTTTAGAAGTGCTCTCGGGTCCGCTTCCTATAACCTCAAGGACGAAAAATGCTGAAAAGAGGAGTTCCTCTCTGGATGAACAGGCTGACCAGTTGGAAGTGGACTGTGCTGGAGTCTTTGCTGGACTAAGGGGTTGAGCTCCCACCCACCTGCAGAACTGAGGCATGAACCCCAAGAGATCTTCCCTGGCTGCTTGGGACCTTTATGAGTGACTAAGAAGTATTTCAGCATTTTCAACGTAGTACTTATTTCAACCACTGGAGAACAGGGACAAAGTGCTGACGCTGCATGGAAAAGGTGCTCCCGTGGTGGATATGATTTCCAGGTTCATCCCTCCATAACCTATTTGCTTTCTTTGAGGTGAAGGTATCTGGCCTCGTGGAGCCCTATCCGGGTACAGCTTTCAGTTTGTCCTTCTGGAGAATGCCGAGGTCCAAAGCAGTGACTAAGACATAGGGAAAACGTGTACTAGGAGACAGTCCCAAAGTTACCTGAGCAGTGAAGCCACCTTTGTGGCTACATTTTAATGGTTATCCCTCTTAAAGTTTTTGGAGCCAGAACTGAAGGCCATTGCATGCGGCCTGAAATTGGGCCTTGGTCCGCATCAAAACAACCATTGACTTAAATTGGCAGTTTTGATATTTTTCACACTTTTTGACTTAAAAATCAGTCATTTATAGCTCCAGTACTCTTCGTACAATTTTGAGTTGTTGTGTTTTATTGCATTTTTCTCCTCTTACAAATCTTCCAGCGGTGAGCTGAGTGACTGGGGTCTGCTCAGACTGTGCAGGTTTTGCCCAGGAGTGTCCTTGCATGTTTTTTATGGCAGCCAGACGTTTTCATAGTGTGAGAGGAAATGCGAAGGAAACAGTTTGTGCTTCCACTCTATGACTATATGTGTGTCCTGGTACTGATAACACTGTGACTTTATGAATAACTAGTCTAGCTAGCCTCGTCTTTATTTGGCATTCTACCAGAAAGGTTCGCCTTGTTCTCTGGGAAGGAGACCCTCTGATAAATACTGTTTCTCCAAATGCCATGATTCTGTGGTATTGTGAAGAACGTACTTACCTTCCTTCTTCTCTCATAAACTTACTATGATCACACATAATCTGTTTTGTTTAGGATTTGTCTTTATTGGTTAGAGTAGGAATATAGGTATTTATTGTCCATTGATTACATGTTGAACCACCCTACTTTTCTTCTCCACCTCGGCCACTTCCTCTCTTCTAGGGCGCATCGTAAGCCGTCAGCTCATCTCGACAATCTGTGACTGCTCAGGTCTGTAGACGGCTGCTTGGGTGACTGCGGTTCATGGTTGCTCTGGTGGTGTGAGGTGCAGCCACGCCTGGGACGTTCAGGCCCAGATCAGTGAGGCCACATTTGTGCAGCAAGGAAGGCGGCATCAGGCAGGTCTTACCAGGTGGGAGGAGATCATGGCTCAGGATACACCATAGTCTTAGGTTGAGCAACAGTTCTGGGCACATCACTGATTCATTAGTCGAGCAGGATATCTCAAGTAACGCTGCAGTTCTACACTTTGTAGTATAAAAAAATGATGTGTGGAATGCCTGAATTAATCTCAGCCGCTCGTAATTTCCCTGTCTGTATCCTAGTCCATCGTTATTTTGCACACCATTCCACCTCAGTCTGTATCCAGCCATATGCTAATCCAACTTGACCCTGCTTCAATACGAACAGTCCAGCCTGAACTGCCAGGTCAGGTCCCCTCTGAATCGGAACGCAAGCCACTCAAGATTGGGTTCACCTGGAATGGAGCTCTTCATTCAGGTGTAGCTTGAGTCCAGTGACACAGCGAGCACCGGAGCCACATCTGGGCATATGCATCGCACTTAGGGCATAGTGTACACTTTAGGCACAGTTGCGGAGGCCATGCTGTGACTTCACAACTGATGCAGACGAGTCAGGTCTTGCTGCAACTTCATGCTTCGGATATAACTGGTCAGGACATGCCATAGACTC
This sequence comes from Calotriton arnoldi, assembly GCA_963921515.1. Classification (NCBI taxonomy): domain Eukaryota; kingdom Metazoa; phylum Chordata; class Amphibia; order Caudata; family Salamandridae; genus Calotriton; species Calotriton arnoldi. Next base: position 51,197 of record CAWUFW010021155.1, read on the forward strand.
AGGTTTTGGTACTGAGGCTAAGGACACTCTACACTTCACGATTCCTAACTGGATTTGCAGAGGAGAATCTGGGGCTCACTGACAACAGGGCATGCAGATCACTCTCTGTCGTCCTCCGCTTCTGCAGACCTGCCGCAAAAGGATTGCGCTGCACCTCGCTCGTCTTAGGAAGCCACTCCTTCTGCGGGGTTGGCAGGCTCCTTCCCTCTCTTCAGTAGGTAGACTGGCTTCTAGTTGGTTCAGGACAGATGATCAGCTCTTGCAGCAAATTGGTAGGTGATATCTCCTCACCTCTGGGAATCTGGCTGTCAGGTGGGCACCAGCTCTGGTTGCACAGCAGACCTCTGCTAACTCCCATCTTTCGTCATGGAGAACCTGGAACTGGAACAACAAGTGGGTCAGTGGGATCCACATCCATACAGAGCAAGCAGACAGGAGATGTGGATCCACTGTTAGCACTTTCAGAAATGGTTTGGGGTGGTTCTCCTTTTAAGTGTCCTCTCCAGGCTGTTCTCTCCTAGCACAGCCTTTGTGTAGAGTGATGCTCCTCACAGCAGAGTAGTCTCAAGCTTGGAGCACCCACAACACAGACACAAAGAGGTGTGAGGTATCTGCACCTGGCTGCCATCAGTCATCTGAATGAGTGTTATCAGGGGAAGACCTGCACATCAGAGTCTGTACTTCCACCCTTCACACCCACCATATTCCAAACAACACTGCTTCAGGGTGACTAATCAGAATCTTCTTGCTTAGCAAAACACTAATCAAATGTCAAAAGGGAGCCTTGTCTCCTCTCTCCTAACTTTAGTGTCTAGGTTTCCTCCCTCTAGAGTGAGGAATGCCAGGAATACACTTCCACTGTCTGAGAAAATAATGTCAACTCCTTCTTGTGCAGCAAGTCAGTCTTAGGACAGCCAAAAGGGATCCCACAGGCCTCCATTCATCTGTCTCATTCATACACACCATGCGTCTAGCATGCAGGCCACATACACAACATTCACAACATACTCTTGAGATGTTAGTGTTAGGAACTGTTTAGCACAAAGAATCAGAACTTTCCAAGAGTGGAACAGTAGGCCTCCACCTCAGTGACACCGATAAAAACTTCTGCTCACAACTACTGAGTCACAAAACATGATACACTTCCATCACTGCTTATGTACGAAACTCAACACACCGAGAGGAATCCATTGTGGGCTCAGTGAGGGCATGTCTGGTGCACCCCTCCAAGTCACAGGACAGGCCTAGACCTCTGCACACACACACTGTATTAGTGTGAGGCCAGGGCTTTAAGTGGGATGAAAAAACTAGGGGTCTCTCAATATGACGTGGCCAATGTAATTATGGGTGTGGCTTAAAATATGCGAGCTAAAAATCTGTGCTTAGCGTAGTCTGCCGCCTGACTGGTATTTTGCTGCTTCTGTCATTCCATACAGATATGTAATACAATAAGTAACATTACACCTACACCAAGTCAGGGCTATTGGCTTTGCCAATTGTTGTTATTGTGAAAGATAAATAAGCAAGAACTATGGCTTCGTTGTATATAATATTGAAAATGCTTCAGTTCTGAAATGATGAGACTGAAAGAACTATAACGAGTCTCTTTGAAGCTACCTCTAAGGCAGTGAACGGTGGTACTGGTGCAGAGTTAAGATTTTTTTTTCAACCTTGAGGACAAAAATGGAGAGCCCGATAGAGATGTCTCAGCACCTGCTTTTTAGAACTGCTGGTGCTGAGCACCGGCAGGACTCGGCCTACTTAAAGCCCTGTGAGAGCCTATGGTCCAATTAAAAAACCAGGAAACCATATACACATGGTTCCCCTACATGGCAACAGGAGTGCACCATGCAGGGACATTCTCATCCCAGCGGGTAGCCCTCTTTGACTCGTCTTCCACATCTTTCCTAGCCTGCGAGGTGCACTTGGACAGCACCTGGAATAACTCCTGACTTAAAAAAAGATGCATGGCTACAGCTGACATCACCAAATCATATTCGGACCCTTTAGGCATAATTCTACTCAAGGGACACCATCTCGGCCTTGCAAGTGTTGCTGCTATATGGATTCTCTGCTTTTGGAGTACACAGCACCACGCTGCCCTTCTGGTTAGGTTGGTATTGTAATGCTGCTGATAGTGTTTAGTCCTAATTACAATAAAATGTGCACACATACCACTTATACCTCCTCCCACACTGCCAGGTGCTGTGTACCACAAAACGCTTCCAGCATAGGAATACATCAAATACAACACTTGACCACACACCCCTAGCACACGGAGTAGCGTGCTACCCCGTCTGAAAATGCACTGCCCAGAGAGGAGTATGACGCGCTGTATAAATGCTACGATAATACAAAACGTCAACGAGCTTCCATTAGAGGATGGCGGCTGTCCTGCTTTACCGCCTATGTTGACAGAAAAAGGACGCAAAACCTTTAAGCTTTCAGTTAACTGCGATTCCTATATGAGGCTGCCATCTAGTGGGGACAAAGTCCAGTGCGTTGCTTGATAATGGAACTCCTAAGGCATTTTTTTTCACTTAATTGTATTGACTGAATAATCTCTTCGTAAAATACATTTTCTGTATCAGTAAGGCAGAGCGCAAACTAAAGGAAAATACTCAAAACGGTACAAGCGCTTTAAACTGTGATCACATCTGCGCAATTAAATGGTTAATAATTGAAACCCAGCGCGGCCCTAGACCTCACACTCGGAGATCTCAGTTGAACTCTCTGGCACTGAGAAGCCGAGGGAGGGGCTGTCAGAACAAGATAGGTGCCAGGGTCGATCGCAGGAGGGGGACTAAGGGCTGCCAGTGCAAGAGGCAATTTGGTGAATTATCGTTGTTTTGCCTCTGTGACCTCCTTCCCCACATCTCAAACTCATGGAGAGCACCCGTACCTGACCGAGAGATGCAGAGTGAACACCGCTGTGAGCACAGCACCCCCAGCCACAGCCAGAGTACAGCCCTGCCAAGTAAAACGCATCAGGTGTTAGACTAACGCATTTTGGTGTGGTGGTCCGCATAACCGCACCAAAATGCAAGGTCACGCATTTGTAGAGTGCCACCCGGCCGATACTCTACAATGTATCACCGCACCACCCCTCTTGACCGGGCTCAGTCCGAGGGTATAAATAAATGGGCCCCAGGTCGCATGTGACCTTCGGCCGAGAGCAATTATCGTGCCTGTGTGTGTGTGTCCTTCCAGCGCGCTGGCTAGGCCCTGTTATGCACCTGCACCAGCGCGCCACACTGGCGACGAGGGGTGAATGGACCCTTGCGTCTCCCTGCACCGCAAGATTGCTGCACCGGCAGTCTGGGTGTGACCGCATCTGCTCCCGGAGACTCTGCGCAGCCCGCACCATCACCCGCGTTGCCTATCGCCTCTGCTTCAGGAAATCAGGGCGGGAGTGCGCACCACGGACGACCAGCACGCATTTGTAGAGTGCCACCCGGCCGATACTCTACAATGTATCACCGCACCACCCCTCTTGACCGGGCTCGGTCAGAGGGTATGAATAAATGGGCCCCAGGTCGCATGTGACCTTCGGCCGAGAGCAATTATCGTGCTTGTGTGTGTGTCATTCCAGCGCGCTGGCTAGGCCCTGGTACGCACCTGCACTAGAGCGCGCCACACTGGCGACGAGGGGTGAACGGACCCTCGCGTCTCCCTGCACCGCAAGATTGCAGCACTGGCAGACTGGGTGTGACCGCATCTGCTCCCGGAGACTCTGCGCAGCCCGCACCATCACCTACGTTGCCTATCGCCTCCGCTTCAGGAAATCAGGGCGGGAGTGCACACCACGGACGACCGCCGGCTGGAACGCCTGCAGCGGTGCGGCAGCAGTCCGCGTCTGAGCAGAAGAGCTCGACGCCAGCCTTCTCAGCCCGGGGCCCACCCGCGTGTGACACGCTACGCGAGGACGGGGTTTCAAAGCCCAACACGTGGGAATTCACCACAGGACCGCCCGGAGGCCCGGCAAAGACCGGAGATCGCGCCCTGCAGGCCACACGGCTGCAACCAGAGGGGCTGGGGCTGCCAAGTGAGAAAGAAAAAAAAAATAGAAAAGGAAGAAAGAGGAAACATCTGAGAAAAGAAGGGCAAAGGAAAGGCAAACAGCCTACAGCAACGTGCCAGCACCCACGCAGACGTCAACAAAAGGTCAGTCTCAAGGCCCGAAAGGGACACACTCCGGGCGCAAGAGGGGCGAGGGCATACCATCACAAAGGGGTAGAGTTGCAGCACCACCCCACGCTCTGCGCACGTCAGTGCAGTCACCACAGGAGAAGATCACCCCCAGCACATCATGGGAGACCCTCCGCCACCACAGCCACAGGCACAAGTGCCAACAGCGACACACTCACACGCATCAGTGGCGCCGATACCCCCGTTCAGCCAGCTCGCCGACCCTGCTACAGGCGCCCAGATGGAAGCTCTGGGTAGGTCGCCTCAATCACTATTTTACAAGGACCCGAGAGACAGATGGGATGGTGAAAAGCTCCCTGCTGATGCACTTTGGAGGAGACGAGCTCTATGAGCTGTTTGAGGCACTGCCCAACACCGGAGCGGCCCACGAGTATGATGCTGCCATTGCGGCCCTCGACAGGTACTTCGACCCGCAGATGAACCCGGACTACGAGTGTTTCAAGCTGCGCCAGGCCCGGCAGACCAAGGCGGAAACAGTGGACATGTTCTACGCCCGGCTCCGGAAGTTAGCGCGCACGTGCACAGGCACCGACCAAAACGAAGAGATCAGTGCACAAATCATACAGGGATGCAAGTCTGTTGTGCTGAGGTGCCAGATGTTCAGACAACCAGGGATATCCCTGGATAAAATTCTGGTCCTAGCTCCCTCCCACGAACTGTCAGACAAGCGGGTCAAAGAAATGGAGACCGTCAACGCAGAAGGTAGTTCAGGTCAAAGAAGAGACAGTGGAGGTCGTGCAGAGGCGACCCGTGCCCGGCCAGAGGCGAAGCACCGGAAGCCGGCCAAGTAGCAAATTTGGGCACTGTGGATTCAACCACAAAGAGCAAGACAGGTGCCCAGCGAGAGGACAACCTGCTCGTAATGCGGCAAGGCCAATCACTACGCTAGTGTCTGCCGTAGTGGTGGAGGGCGCCCACCTGGAGGCGGAGGCGCATCCAGAGGGCGTTCGATAACCCTTCAACACTTAATGCTCGAAGAGCACGACAACCCTGGAGCACCCCCAGACCAAGGTGCTGCCGCCTACTATGAAGACGACAAAGACAAGTTCGTCATATCATTCTCAGGAAGACCGGGACGAAAGAGGCGCCCACCCCCGATGTGCAACATCAAGGTCAATGGAACCTCAGAACATGCCCTAATAGACATCGGTGCATCAGTTAACTTAATGGACTCTGACCAGTACGAACGGCTGTCACCCAAACCATGCCTAACACCCAGTGCAGCCAAAATCTACACGTACGGAGGCACGGAACCCATACCACTCTGAGGGATGATGGAGGTCGAAGTCTCGAGCTCCGAGTACTCAGTGACAACCAAATTCCATGTGACAGAAGGGAAGAAAGGAACGCTGCTGGGGTGCCACACCGCAGAAGACCTGGAGCTGGTATTCTTTGCCAAGCAAGTTCACGAAACCCATGCCTAAGACATGCTGAGTGAATTCCCCCAACTCTTCCAAGGGTTAGGCAAGCTCCGGGGACGCCAAGTAAAGTTACACATCGACAAGGCGATCCAACAGAGGGCGCACCGGCGCATCCCTTTTCATATTCGCCCCACGGTGGAAAAAGAGCTGCAAGATCTCGATGACTTGGGAGTCATAGAGAAGGTGTCTGGGCCTACTCCGTGGGTGTCCCCACTGGTGGTGGCACCGAAGCCGCAGCAACCTGGCACCATTGAGCTGTGTGTCGATATGAGGTTTCCCAATCAGGCCATTCGGAGAGAAAGGTACGTGACCCCGATGATGGATGATATCGTGGCAGATTTGAACGGGGTACAGTGGTTCTCCAAACACGATCTGAACTCCGTATACCAGCAGTTGGAGCTAGCGCCAGAAAGTCGCTATATCACCACTTTCTCCACGCACGTAGGTCTCCGAAGGTCTACACGGCTCAGCTTGGATATCGAAAGGGCGCAGCAGAAGTGGAAGACGACCAACGAGAAGGCGACCGCAAGCCGAGGGGCCAGAGCACCGGCCGTGCGCATAGGATCCAAGGTGGTCCTCAAAGATCGTCACCCCGGCTGGAAGTTTTGCACGCCCTATGAACCGGAGGTGTGGACGGTTACTCGAGTGGATGGCACCATGATCACTGCGCAATGAGGCCGACACACAGTGGTGAGAAATGTATCCTGGTTCAAAGAAGCACCGGGTGCCCCGACCGTTGACCACTCGTATCAGGAAGAAAATGACAAACCGGCCAGCATGCCCGTGGGAACCACCGCAGACACCAATCCAGGTCACGAGCTCACTTCTGTGCCGGACGGAGCGAGTGCCCTAGGGGGGAACCCTGAAGATCAGTCGCTGCCCAGGGCGTCAGCGAGGGCTCTGGAGAACACCACAGGGGGCACAAGGGGAGGGCCCTGCCGAAGTCAACGGTACCTGCTCCGACCCAACCCAGTTCCCAGCCAAAGGCTGAAAGACTTTGTGTGCTGAATGAGCCGTGCACCCGCCGGCTCTTTGTTAAGACCTGGATCACTCTGGCATTTCAATGTGTGATTTTACTCTTGCTCTTATGTTCCTCTCCTCTCTTTCTTTTCATTCTCCTTTCCCATTAACATCACTTCTAAAAGAAAGGAGGGATGTAGAGTGCCGCCCGGCCGATACTCTACAATGTATCACCGCACCACCCCTTGTGACCGGGCTCGGTCCGAAAGTATAAATAAATGGGCCCCAGGTCGCACGTGACCTTCGGCCGAGAGCAATTATCGTGCCTGTGTATGTGTCTTTCCAGCACGCTGGCTAGGCCCTGTTACACACCTGCACCAGCGTGCCACAGCATTTATAGCGCCTCCTGAAGTTGCTGAGAAATGGAGATGGGAGCGCTGCTATTAGTGCTCATTAAACAGAGCACGACTGCGCTCTGCTCTGGCACCCACAGTGTGTTACAGACTGCACTACACTGTGCAGTGCAACTACTGCACTGGTCTGGTGTTTAATTATAATTAACATCCTCATCTGCCAGGAGTTGGTTCTGGTCGCGCCGGCCAGGCTGGTTCAGCTGTGCTCTCACTGGGGCTGCAGCACCGCAGCAGCATTTGAAACATTGTCCATTTGCCACCTGAAACACAACATTAAGTCATTAAGTGGGCGGCGCGAGCGGATGGAAGTTATGTTTGTAAGTTTTGATTTGAAACCGCCACTGCTCGCACCATCACCTGTACCTCTCATCATGATGCCTTCCTGTGAATGATCAGACCAGGCTGCTGGAGACTCCTCGCCGTGGCCATGGGTCTCTAAGTCACTGTCGAGACAGAGGGCTTCCTGCCTATGGACCCGCTGCAGCTGCTACATATCTTGCTGCAAATGCAAATAAAACTGACGGTTTCGTGGACACACATGCACAGCGCTGGTGAAATACGTAGGGCCAGCAACCACGCTGCCAGACTGTCAGCCACCCTTCAAAGTGGTGTGCTCAGAGCCGGATGCCAGTCACATCCATGTGGAATAGCTGGGACAGGAACAAAGCCAGGCCCCAGAAGACTCTGGTCCATTGAGGTCTGGTGAGCAGCTGCGGTCTGTGCTGGTAACAGCGGTGGGGCGATGGGGCCGGGTAAGGAGGGATTTCGAGGGACGATGCAGAGGGAACATTAAATAAATAATTAATGTTCCCTCGGCATCGTCCCTCGAAATCCCCCCTTACCTGGCCCCACCGCTGTTACCTGCACAGACCGCGGCTGCTGGTGAGCCTCAATAATCTTCGATTTAATGATATTATTTAATCTATAGTGTGAACGTTGTCTGGATGGACATTGAAACATTTCAGCGATCACTAGACAAACGAACAGGCCACAAGGTTGTTGATACAAACCAGCAGGAGGCATGAACTGTTTGGCTCATGCGTGATCGGCACAGCGGGCACAGCCTTGTGCTGCCCTCACTACGTTGACAGCACACACTGGATGCTGACACTGCTGGGGGTGCATTCAATAAGGGCTGCTGTTATTCTTTTTACTTGTTCGTGTATTTGACATCAGGGTGCTAGTTGCACTTAATGTTATGGGCCGGCTTTAGAGCTGGTGGCGCCCTGTGCCACAATGTCTGTTGTCGCCCCCCCAATGACCACCTCTGCCACGGATTCCCTCACTAGCAACCTTTAACAGTGCCTCTCAAGTCTCCATAACCACTGTCTCTCAGATTCATTTAGTTTTATAACACCACTCATACCAGTGTAAGGTGTCAGAGCACTTTACATCACACACACATTGCACAAAAACAATCATATGTGTGTAAATCAGTGTATAGGAAATGTTACATCAGACAGTACTACAAGGTGTAGTGTAGGAGTGACATGTCATCAATACTGGTTGGCAATATAGTTAAAGTTCTTATTCAGGAAAGGCACAAATTCAGAATTTAAAACGTAACATCATTGTTAGGGGTTCTCTTTCATAATAAGAATTGTTTTCTACCCAAATGAACCCTTTTCACAAGATTAGGATAATGAAAGACTGGGCAAAAAAAACATATAGCTCTAACATATACCATGCAGTTTGCAGCAGCTCTAGGGTGACAGTTAATAGCTCAATGTTCTATATTAGGATTTTGACTTATAAACGACAAGTAACGAAAGGAGCTCTCTTACAGAAGCAGTAACCCACTGACCTATTTACATTATATGCACTTCGTTATCTGCATGGTACACGTTCTTAGCAGCAGGCATTTTAACCCTCTGCGCTACCTTAGGATGAGTCAAAACTTCCACTTATCTGCATGGTACACGTTCTTAGCAGCAGGCATTTTAACCCTCTGCGCTACCTTAGGATGAGTCAAAACTTCCACTACACAAACCTCCGGTCTCTTTCCAGGAAGAAATCACCGGACTTCTCTTGACATTTTAATTGATGTCTGAAAGTTGCTGGAGGCCAGGAACGAGGTAGCAGGTGCTTTTAAAATGTTAATACACATTTTCAAAAATGACGCCCCTCACCCCAAGTCAACTCCTGGTGCGGTCGCACCGATCGCACCGCCCTAGAGCCGGCCCTGTGTGTTACTTAGTTGTGCCTTTGAAATCAGGGTGCTAGGTGCAGGATGCATTTAATCAGGAGTCTCCTTACCAATTCTTTGACAGTTGAGTGCAAAAGGCTTCCATGAGAAGAATATTCTGGTGCCCTCCAGAACACCAGGCAGCTGCAGATTGAAAGCAAGACTGGGTAATTATTTTAATTTTTTAGCAGGCAACTGAGATCATGCGCATCCTGTTTGGTACAGTCGGGTCCCACAGTGCCCTTCCAGTTCTGGTGCTTTGCAGCAGTTTTAAGATGATCTTATAGTTTCTCCTTGCTCAAATAGGTGTAATTTCTGATATTTTGATGTTTCCCTCGTCTTCATTGCTTGTTCAACCCCTAGCAGTGGTGGCAAAAAGTAGAGGGTTGTCGTTGGTGTCGTACGCTGACGACACCCAATTGGTTATTGCCTTCTCAAAGAAATGTAACCACAACCTTGTGAAATTTAAGGAGGACTTGTTGGTGATCGCGGACTGGATGGCTTCAAACTGCCTGCAGCTGAATGCCAGTAAGTCTGAAATTCTGCTGTTCGGGAGGGACCGTGATATGTGGTCTGAGCAATATTGGCCAGATCGATTAAAACCAGCACCCTCGCCTAAAGAGGCAGTAAAGAATCTCGGTGTTTGGATTGACAGTGGTCTCTCCTTTGACACCCAATCTAAATCAGTAGCAGGGACCTGCTTTGGGCTCTTGCGAGGATTAAAACCTCTACTTGGCTTCTCTGATTCGAAAACTCGTCAGACCATTGTTCAGGCTACGATTTTTTCTAGATTAGACTACGGCAACTCTCTTTATTTAGGCGCCAATAAGTCCAGTACCCGACATTTGCAGAGAATACAGAACGCAGCAGCCCGTATTCTCCTGGTGCTCCAGAAATCTTGCTCTGTGACTAAATTTCTACCTAAACTTCATTGGTTGCCAGTGGAAAAAAGAATTCAGTTTAAAGCACTATGTGTGGCTCATAGAATTCTGACTCAGCAAGCACCACCGGGGCTGGCGGATCTACTAGCCTTCTATGTTCCTCGGCGTTCTTTGCGCTCAGCTGACCAAGGAGCTGGCTTGTATTCCCCGAATCTTAAGAGCCAGAGCTGGAGGCCGCTCTTTTAGATCGCTCGCGGCCAGACTATGGAACTTGCTCCCAGCCTCCATCAGAGGGATCCAGAATCATCTGGCCTTTCGCAAAGCCATAAAGACGTGGCTCTTCCCGGCCTAACTCCCTTCAACTTTTACAGTCTCTAGTCTTTGGTTGCGCTGGGATGCCCCGTCGCTGGGGCAGCCATGCGCATTACAAATTTAAAAAAAAAAAAAAAAAATTAAATGTTTGCTCGTGAGAAAATGTCACTCATAGTCGTTGAATGTCAGTCATAATTACATTGAAATTATGAAAATGTCACACATAAACAATCTGAAACTTGGGCAGCTATGAGAGTAAAGATGGAAGACAGACCTTATCTAACCTGCACCACTGCTAAAAGCCTCAGGTGATAGCAGTCTGCAAAATATCGAGTGCCTCCCCTGCCGTGATTTGCGATTATTAGATGTACAATATGAGCAAATAAATCAATGGTATAGGTTAAACCACATCCTTTTATCGCATGCTTTTAATGTTGTATTATTAACTTCTAAATCAGGGACGTGTAGTCTTCACGAATTAAAATATACTAAAATATTCACACAGGTAATCATTCAAATTTTCCCGAACTGCACATCCAAACAGGTAACACAAAGATCCTTTCAGCAGTGCTAAGTGAGCATTGAAAAGGCTGAACGAGTGTGAATGTCAGCTTCGTGCAAGTCCACTGTTTTTTTACAGTGTATTGTCCTAAGTACATTCTTCATGACCAAGACATGTCTTCAGAATAAAAATAAACATAAATCCGATAGTTAACAGACACGTGGGCTATGACTGGGTTTCGGTGAGAAAGTCAGCTGATAGCAATGCATACTAAAGCAACAAAACACTTTTTGTGCTGAAAAGGAATTTTGCACCAAAAGTTGATACAATTGCTGGAATAAACCGTATTGCCTCAGCGTGGAAACCCCTAATAATGTATACAAAGCTGGCATAACGGAGAGGAACAGCACAAACAGGCCTAGAATCTCATGCACAGCATACCAACTAAAGTAATTAAAAGTAGCATAACCTAGCGTCGCTCGCCTGGTCAGAGTCAGTCACAGAAAAATAAAATGATAATAAAACAATAACATTTTATTTTTCTGTGACTGGATCCGTCATGCGTGTAGGGCGGGGCAGGCCGGGCCATGATAGCCGGGTGGTGGGCACTTAGAAGTACACCTGTAAGTTTGTCCGGCCGTCCTAGGCCAGCCAAACAGACATGCACACTTCTATTTCTCCAACCCAGCTGTGTTCACAGCCGGGTTGGAGAAAAGCTGCAGGCTACAAGGCAGTGTCCGAGCGGCAGAGCAGGCCACTCATACCAATCCTCGCGCTGCTCCCATAGTATGAGAGCAGCATCTGGATTGGCTGGGCAGCCTCTGCCTTTCCAGAGACTGCTAGGAGAGCACCGAGGTGGCCGTCGGCATCGGAGGAGGCCGCAAAAGGTAAGCTTTTAAAAATTATTTTCCTGTCCCTTCCCCGTCCCTCCCCAGACCCGCCCGTCCGTCCCCCGCCCACCCACCTTCATGTTGTGGTGGCGGCCACCACTGGGAATGCTAGCATCAAATGGAAAAGCGCAAACAACTAGTGGCGGCTGCTGGCTATAGGGACTGGGGGGGGGGGCAGGAAGGATGGAAATAGAGGGCACGAGGAAAAGAAAAAAGAAAAAAAAACACTTACCTGGCTGCACTCCATGCTCTGGTCCTGATCTTCTTCTTTCCTGCAGCATGGGCCCAGCCAACTCCCTTAACCAATCCTGGTGCTGCCCTCATGCTGTGAGAGCAGTGCCAGCATTGGATGGAGCGGGCTGGCAAGACGTCCCGTCAGGCCCTGTAGGCCTGTGGTTGGTCTACACCCAGTTGTCTAAGACAGCTAGGTGGAGAGCTTCAAAGTGCGCATGTCACTTTGGCCGGCGCAAGACTGCCGGCCAAAGTGACATGCACACTTTACAGCATCCAGCCAGCCACTGCTCCAGTCCTCTGCTGCCACATGCCCTGCATGTCTCTGGGCTCGGGGAAGGCTGGATGCTGTAGTGCGGTGAGTGCGCACTTCAGAAAAATAAAATGGCAATGAAATCGTTTCACTGCCATTTTATTTTTCCTGCGAGGCTCGCAGCGGGCAGGAGGGTGATGCTCCCTTGCCCAAGTGAAGAAACCGCTGCTGCAAACAACACTGTCTGCACTGCCTTCACACCGTTGTTCACTAGGCAAACACAGCGTTATCTGCATGGCTGATGACATCATCGACATGCGCCGCATAGTAAATTCAACACAGTGCAGATTTTGGCACTTTGTGCAGCGCCAGTGATTTTCGACAGTGTTTATTCCACAAGACTAGGTAAATCTGACCCAGGGGTATAGCTTGAGGGCTGGGGGGCGGGGGAGTTAGGGTGGGGAAGTGTTTGAGGTGTCACCCCCCCCAAATAAATACATTCTTGGCTTGGTAGGTTGGTGTGGGAGCCCTGAAACGATCGGGCCTGCTATGTCTGTCTCGGTTTTTGTGGTCATCCTGATTCCTCTAAGAGGTTTTCATTGTTAGTTCTTTGGATCAGTACCTTAAATATATTTAGGCCCAGATCCATAAACATTTTGTGTTGGGGTTTTGTCACTTTTTTGATGCAGACCGGACGCAAAATCATTTTGGGCATTTACAAAGCCATGCAAGTCAATTTGCATGACTTTGCAAGAGATAGTAACACAACGCAGTGCATAGCACTGCTATGTATGACTTTGCATCAGGCAGGCATCCCATAGGTGGTGCATGCGTGTTTGCATGGATCCACCCATGGATTTTGACACAACCCATAATTACAAAGAGTTGTAGACAAGGGTATGCAACAAAATGGTGCTCCAGCCTGAAGCTGGCGTAACAAGAAGTATCTTTATTTCTCGTTGTTATTTCCTCTTTGTATGTGTGCTGCAGAGGAAACAGCCTCCAAAGATCACTTTTGTGTACCATGTCCTGCACAAAAACTATCCTGACTATACCAAAGACACCATTGCACTATGGCACAAGTATGCCTTTGTTGGCCCAAGGAAGCCCAAAGTGCACTAGCGTGTGGAGAGGGCAGAACTGTACCATTTCTTTAAAGATATGGCAGAGTTCCGCTCTTTTCAGGTGATTCAAAGAAGCACAGCAACTTTTCTTGTTGTGCTGCGATGTGCCACTCCTTTGTAAATATGCCCCTAAGTGACCGGTTTGCCAAAAAAGTAGCAAATCTGCACCCATAGCAGTACTCCTTGAATGGATGCAAATGTAATACTTTTTAGAATTCACAAACCTTGGCAGCAGTAGGCTTTGAAAGCTATGCCAGTCTCAGGTTACCACACTACCACACTACTGACAATCAAACACCCAAACAGTGATTGGAAAATGCTTGCAAATAGTCTAATCACTGGCAATCCCACAGGTAGCATTCCCAATCATTGTTTTTCTGGTACTGTGCCACTCTATATAGAGGACCTGATTTAGGATTTAGTGGATGGAGTAAAGCCAGACAGGGTGGCAGAGGACTTTACTGCCTTTAGGCCACCCACCAAATTTAGAGATGTCCACCAACCCAGCGGAGATCACTATACATTGGCAGGAAACTCAGTCATAGCAGGTCCTGTCAATGTAGGAAAAGTTGGACGGTGAGCACCATCAAACATGACTGCTGGCCATCACACTTGTTGACATTTTTTTTTGTCTAAAAACAACTCCCAAAGGAAGAGCATGTTGTAAAACATTTTTTTAAACTAATTACCCCCAAACCTTTTTTTTCTCATGGTGTGGTGGTCTTTTTAATTTTTTTAATGTCTCTAACCATCAGAATATACCTCGATGTGACGGAAAGTTAAAAAAAAGCCATCTGACTGTCCACTCTAAATAGGTCAGAAGGTCGGATGGCTTACTGCCGATGGCACCCACTCCGTGGGGCCTCCCATGGGCAGTTAAAGGAGGCATCACACTGAAAGAGTGAATTTATACTTTGTCAGCATACAACTTGTGGTCTGCCCAACTCAAAATCGGGTAGGCAGATCTTGAATTTGGTGGACAGGAGACTCTGTCACCATTGCAACAGAGTACCTGTCCGCCAAGCTCTAAAACAACCCCAGAGGTCCACCAAATGTGAATCAATATTGACCCAGCTCCTCATGGGAGCAGTCCATCCCAAACCTTGGCTACCTCACACAGTCACCCTGTGCCCCAATGCTTTTCAGTTATGAAATTTGAGATTTACAGCCCCCGAATGATGCTGACTAAGCTATGCCCCTGATCTGACTTATCTGCTTTACTTTCAGAAGGACTAAGGAACCAGTCAGAGACCATATTTTCAAAAGTTCACTCTCTTTCCACATTGAACGTGGAGGGGGCAAGCATGGGTTTTGACATAATTTAATGTCATATATCTTTATTTAACACTTACAAAATGGCTCTGAACACGGTACATATATATATTTTTAGGTGTTTTTTCATTGTGTATAGAAAAGATAGACTTCGAGAGAAACATTCTGCATGCATTTGTCATTGTGCATAGAACTACAGTGCAGGAATAAAACTCTACATACATTTTCAGCTTGGCTTTACTCGCAAAGAGTGAATATTATCCCACTGTGCAGCAACTGTTATCTCACTGTGCTTTGTGTGGGCTGGTTACAGCAGGGAATATTGCAACCTTTACAAAGAGCAAAAACTGACCATCATGCAAAGCTGTGTCGAAAATCTGACACTTTGCAAACCCTGTCCTTGATCAGTGGAGTGAGTAGGGAGGGACAGGGACAGAGGAATGAAGCCCAGCCATTTCATGTGACGCGACTGAAGCCTCCAAAAGGAGATTCATGGGCAGAGCCATGCCCTTTCTACCTCTGGGAGGACTCTGCTGTACCTTGCCTGTCCCTGGAGGGGCTCCGTAGAATGAAAAGCACCAGGCATTCATACAGCAGTGGAACACCAGAATTCACTAACCCTAGATTTCTAGGGGGTGCTTTCTCTGCTCAGCACTAACCGTGGAAGGAAGGGGCTTCTTCGATACACAGAAAAGTTTGATGCTACGGGCATCAAAGAGAAAAAAAATATCCCCCCAGCCCCATCAATTCTGAGCACAAGTAGGGGACAGGAACAGCAAGAATACTAGTAAATTAGATGGTTTGAAGATTTAACTGAGCCATGCAGAATACTAGCGCAAAGAATTACAGAGACAGTAGATTTGAGAGAACTAAATTGCAGAGAATATACTGGTTAAATACAACATGCCAAATGGAAACCATCGACACCCTTGTGCTCAAGAACATCCATGAGAATAGCCAGAGGCACTTCAAAAAAGCAGGCCTCATGGTGGAGAAGGTAGGGGTCACTGTGGCCAAAAGCATACATTTTGGTAAATACCGCGCCGAGTAGAATTAGGTGAAGACCACATGGCGAGTGTTCCTTTAGAAAGATCAAGTAGAAGACCCTCTACAAAGAGTAAGGGCCTGATTTAGAATTGGCGGATGGGATACTTTGTCAAAAACGTGACATTTATGAGGTTTTGACCTAGAGCAGCGCCGCAAGGAAGCTTGCTGCGCTGGCCTACGTCAAAACAAAAGGGCAGGAATGCGCCGTATCTATGTGATAAGGCGCATTATTCTACTTTTGTCCAGCGCCGGCGCACAATGGGCTGACGTTCGCCAACGCAGGCACCCATGCACCATAGTGCAAGGGTGCCTGCATTGTGGGGCTGATTGTTTTTCTACAGGAAGGGACACCTTCCTGCACAAAATCAATCAATTCAGACAATTTCCTTTTTCTATGTGTGCTGCAGAATGCAGCACACATAGAAAAAGGAAAGCACAAGGAGAAATTAAAACATTTCTCCTCGTTGCGCCTCCCTAACACCACCCCTGGGGTGGCGCTAGGTTCTGACGCATTCCCAGGTTTACGATTTCACGTAAATCTGGGAATGTGTCCGGTACCATGGGTATTGCGTGGGAACACCCACAGCAACACCCATGGAACACCCTTTCACGCAGTTTTCTGTGTGAAAGAGGCACATATTTATAAGGCCATGAAAAACCACGTAAAGTGGCTTTACATGGCCTTATAAACATGCCGTGGCACGTTGCGCCACCGGAACGTCAAAAAAGTGACGCTCTCGCAGCACAAAAGTGCCAGTAGGGCCTCATAAATGAGCTCCCCCCCCCCCTCCGTCCGCTGCATTACAAGTGCCATAGGATATAGTGCACTTAGGGAAACAGCCATTACAACGCGGCTGTTTACCCGCATATACTTAAGCAAGCATGCGTTACATGGCATGCACCATTACCACGCACCGCCTTTACCACGCATGCCTTTACCACGCATGCCTTTACAGCGAATTCCATTCTAAAGCAAATTTTAAAAAAGGTATGTGTGTAGTAAGGGTGGTCTATCGGAGTTGTTAGAGGAAACGGATCCTTCCGCTTCTTCTGTATAACGTGCGTTGCGTCTCAGAAGAGCTGGCGAGGTGACGTCGTGGAGAGGTAAGCTGGATTTTAAATTTATATGTTCAAATGTATTTATTTTATTAAAAATATAAGTTGTTAAAGGATTTTAATGATTTTCAGGGCAGGGGAGGGGTAGATTTTAGACGGGCTGGGGGGCGGGGGTAGGGGTCTGCTTCTAGGGCTCAGAGGCGTGGTAGTTTGAAGAAGGGCCGGGGGATTGGGTGGAAGGGAGTCGCACAGGGGTCCGTTTTTAGGGTTCAGGGGAGGGGTATTTGTTAGAAGGGTTTTGTGCGGGGGTCGAGCAGGGTTACGGGGGGGGTATTTTTTTTTTAAAAAGGACGTGGGCACAAGGGATCAGACTTGGAGCAGGGATCAGGAACAACCTTTATCATGAATATGCCCTTAACATGCATGCTTTTACAAAGAAATTAATTGTATAGGTATGCATGGTAAAGATATATTCGGGGTAAAGGTTATACTTGTTAATGGCATTCGCGCTGTAATGCATGTATTGTAAAGGCATGCGTTGTAACGGAATGCGTTCTAACGTTATACAGCCGGTCACTTATAATAGGGTGGACAGGATATCTGTCACGCTTGTGTCGGAGTAGCCCATCCGCCAAACTATAAATCAGACCTAAGGTTATTTCTCATAAAATAATGTAGTGACCTAAATCTTTGGGACATCCAAGTATGCCAACTGTTAGGGTTTGTAAAATGGAATTCAGCCACAACATACCCTTCTAAAATTAGGGGTAGACCCCTGAGGTGTTTTATCATTTGTAAACACAAGGGTCCATGTCAATAACAGCAGCAGGTTTACCAAGATTTTGCGTCGGCGCAGTTACGCAAACTGTTGCAAAACGATGCAAAGTTTTGGAAGGGTATTTACGTTCCTGTGCACTTTCGCACAGCATATATATCCTTTGCGCATATAGCGATGTGCACTGCTTTGCGTCACTTTGCATCCAGGTGGCATTACATGGGTGTAAATTAGGCAGCTCAACGCAAGCATCCGTAGTTTTTTATGCAAAACTCGATCTACTAAGATAGGCCGACCGGGCATTGCATCAAAAATTATTCTGTCATTGAGGCAGGTGTTAACTTGAAGAAATGTTTTAATTTCTCCAAACATTTAACATTTTGCATGTTTGCTGCACTGTATAGCACACATCCAATATGCGAAATGTATTAGAATTTGTCTAGGCACATAATATTTACTTGACGGGTATGGTTAATATACAAACCCTCTGCTGGACATCACAAACACACCCATGCACCATTGTGCACAGACTGTGCGTGGCGCTACGCAGTCTGTATCAGTGCTTAATTTTAGCATGTGGGTTCCGGTGCTCAGAACTGGTACTTAATTATCAACACCGGTGCTTGTGACAGTCTACCACAAGCTGGCACTGTCTGGCTAATTTAGATATGATTACAACATCAGTTAATTATTAATTCAATACAAATTAACAATGACTATTAGCTGCTGCCCACGCCATTCTCAGGGCTTTGGGGGCCTGAAATATTCCAAATTGTCACAATTGTAGGAGTGTGATGATTAGTAGTTGTGTTGTTACTATCATTGGCAGCATAGCAGGGGCAATGTGTGGTGCAAGCTGCAGTGGCCTCCTGATTTTTTCTACAAATGCTGAAAGTCATTTTTATTTAATATGGCTCTTTGCTGCTTTCTTCCCCTTTGCTTGATGTGCTGTGTTTGTTTTGATGTAGAAACAAAAGACAATAAGGAAGTGCTTTAGAGTGCAACACAAGAAAACAAACTGAATTTGTCCTTTGCACGTAGAATGAGAATATTTTGGAAAAAACGTTTGCAAAACATTGTATCCTCGTCAAGTACTAATAAAATACGACTTTTACTTAATATAACCTCTAAATGACAATAAAGAAGAATTTTTGGATCAATGTTTTAAAGCCTTATGAGGAGAGGATCAGGTCTCTCCTTATCCTTACAGTAAACTATAAATGGGCAGGCCTCACTGCTGTCCCTTTCAAGTGAATGAAGTTTCTGGGTCTACCCCAACTGTCCTTTCTGGGCTGAGAGAGATCAAATGCCCCACACCCAGGCCATCCTGTCACCAGGACTACTCCATTGCTCTGCTCTGGGAGCAGTTTATACACCTTATTAAGAGTAAGCACTTACCTGGCAGCTGCTGGAAAGCTTAGTCTCCTAGAGCAACAGGCAGGGAAAATGTAACCTTCTAAAAGTTATGTTTCCTAAATATTTATTAAATACAACTTCATCAATGATTTGGACTTTTAATAAATATGAAAAATAATCTTTGAATGAAGTTTGTAGCTGTTTGCTGTTAAAAGTTACATTTTAAAGTTCATAACTTGTACTTTGACATTTTCTAGGATTCAGCTACAGCCCTGCTAGTGAAAATATGGCTAGTCACTGGATAAACATGCCAACTTTAATTTTGCACATGTTCCACACTTAAATGTCAGGCACCTTACCTTGTGGGTGACTACATGTACTTAGGGGTGACTTATTAATATTTAAAAGCAGCGATTCCTGCCTGTCAAAAAGGGAAATTTTAACAAGTTTGACAGCAGGCTCAAAGGCTGCTGCAGTCAGGCTACACATGGTAGGCCTTAAGCCATATTTTATAGGCCAACCCTGTGGATGGCACCATAGATGCTGCAGACCACTGTTGGTATTTAACTTCCAGGCCCTGGGTGTATTTCCTATACAATATACTAGGGCCTTATAGGCAAGTAACAAGGTCAAGGTTCCTCTGGAGCATTACCCTCAATATGCCCACCTTTTGGCAGAATCCAGTCTGTATTTGAATTGCACCAGAGGTTTGGAGTGGCTAGATGAATGGAAGGGTTTTTAAGGAGGGTACAGCGGGGAGTGAGACCTGGAACGTGATGGCGTCCTCAATAAATGCTTGTTCAGATGGGTGGACTCCAGCATTCTTGCATTCGTGTTAATTATCTGATAACTACAGTTTCTCTAATCTCCTTATCTATGAAATACTTTACACCAGGGGACTGATAGAACCAGAAAGCATTCTTGAGAAAACAAACTGCAAACCTTTATCTTTTCATCAAGTCTTGGTTCTGTGGAGTTACCTTTCAGCGTCTTCCTTTCAGACGTGATACATATACCTTTTGAATGCAGTCCGTAATAGCTACATAAATGTCTCTTCTTTTTTATTGATTTGACTGGGGAATAGCTTATCTTCATGGGCAACCGTTTATCACCAAGTTTCTTAGTGTCACTAGTTGATTCAATACCCTTTGGGTCAGCTCCTTACTGTTTCATGTGTTAAGATGATTATAAAGATGATGCAAAACAGCCTGCCTGCAGTGACGAGTGTTCAGATTATGTGCTTACTGTGTGTCTCCAGGTTTCAGAATATTGCAAGAGATTGCCACTCTGGGAGTAGGGCTTTCTGGATGCTGCTCACTCTGGGCAGTCAAAATAGAAAGCATGTGGTGAGGAGCATGGCTTCTATGTAGAGGCGGGAAAACAAAATGGCACCTGAGATTTCGGCAGATCTTGGGAGATCTAGCCTCCGATCTCCTGTCTTAAAATTCCTCACTGGAAACGTTGTGGGCACATAAAATATACCAGTTTGAAGCCGGGTCCTAGAGAATAAAAAAAAAAGGTTAGTTGCATTTCATCATGCAGTGGCCAAATGAATGTTTCTACAAAAGAAAACAATCATGCCATAAGTGATGCCTTTTGGGTCACAATGCGTGGATGCTCTGTTATTATGCATCGGTTATTGACATAAACCCCTTACCAGACAGGGTTGTTGTTGGCACAATAATTATTCTTATTCCAAACACTTTAGAGCAATAATGATAGCACAGTACATTATATGCTGCCACAACACTGCTTGTCACAGTGCCACACAGCACCTTTGGCAAGACAGGCATCACAATACTATGTTTGGCAAACAAACATCACAGTACAGCATGACACCTTGGGATGTATATGGTCATGGCCAGGAGATGGACTTTCATATCACTCTCAGGCGAACATGACCAGGCGATAATGACAACAAGTTAAATATAGAGGTCAGACAAGAGGTATGCAGTTCCTATGGAGAAGGGCCGGAAGGCCAGAGGGTGAAGGGCAAGTGGGCCAAAGGGCGTGCCAGGAGGCTCCAGGTAAGGGGAGCAAAAGACACACAATTGATGGACAGAATGCAGAACAATTCAAAACATACACCCCCAGTCAGTCAGTCACACAGCTTTATTCGATCTTTTATAAACAGACCATAAAAGCACATAAGTACATATAACATTTCCGTACCAATAAATATACATATATACATAGTTAAAATGAGTATTAAACAGATTTGCTGTGATCCAAGTAAGACCTTTAAAATCATTTAGAAAAAACAGTTGATAATTAAAATTGCACAATACTACTAAGATGTGAGCCCGCCTTTTTCCTCTTCCTAAAGCAGGCCCATAAAAATGAAGCGACACAGAAACATACAAACGGGTCCAGTAAGGCCTTTAAAAAATACATGGCGACCCGGCATTGCCTAAAATTATGGTGCCTCAGGATTGGGAGTATAAATGTTTTCCTTTCCTCTGAATAATTTTTACAGAATAATACGATATGTAAGTCTGACTGCACAGCATGGTTATTGCAAGGGCAGGGAGCAAGATCTGCTAATCTGTATTTATTTTGTGGGTATCCCAGTAGTAACGGAATCATATTCAGTCGAAAGCGCAATAAAATAAATCTGTGCTGCGCGTTATTTATACAAGATAAATAATGAAAACCTTCTCCTGATATTGGTGGGACCAGATCGTATGCAATGGAGGAATGATGGATACGGTTTTTTTCCCTTCGGACATATTTTAATCTTTGGGTATATAAATCCATTATCCATTTGTTCGTGACCTCTTTACAGGAGTCAGGGTCCAGAAAAAGTTTTCCCAGCCCTAGAGCTTTCAGTTCAGTTTCTACGTAATTTAGCCACCCGATCCTTTTGTAGTGATCTAGGTTACAGCATTCCCTAATGATAGTTTGGGTCAAGTCCACCGTAGTTCTCTACCATATTGAAAGCCACAAGAGGACTGGGGCCAACCTTAAGGTGTCACTCAAATAGGGAAGCCCCAATTCAAGATGTAAGATGTAATTTGGGGCTGATTGGGGTAAAGACACGCGATTTTTAAAGAAGGAGTCTTCCATTTGCTGTAACGAAGCAGCATTAACCATCCCCCAAACACCTGCTCCATATGTTACAGCCGACTGTTTTAGCTAAATAAATATTTTTAATTGCATCCAGTGGGCTTCCTCCCAGCTTTTTAGCAAATCTCTTAACAGCATTAAGGCTCCTTTGCATACCCTGGCCTCTTGTTTTCACTAATTTAGACCACGAGTGATCCTTATCAAAGAGCACTCCAAGATATGAAAAGGAGTCAACCACCTCAATTTCCTTACCTGCCAGCTGAAAGTGGGGATGTTTCTCACCTCTAGTCGCTCTGGCCACAATTATAAATGATTTGGATTCATTAACTTTTAGATCAAGGGAGGCCATAAAGACGGAATAAGCTTTGATTAATTTTTGTACACCCCCAGTGAAGAGATCTGGGTTAAATCCATCATTCTTTTGCTCACCATGCCATGCCACCCCACCTGGCCATATGCAAATCAGTCTTGACCCTGTGCCTCATGGGAACAGTCCAGCCAGAACTGCCAAGCCAGGTCCTCCCTGGACTGGAAACAAGCATCCTAGGACCGGTTTCGGGGTTTCACCCCTCATCAGCCAGAATAGTTTGAATCTAGTGGCACAGCAAGCCCAGGACCCATGTCTGGGCATACCCAGCGCAATTAGGGCGAGAAAGCAAAAGACACACAATTGATGGTCGGAATGCAGAACAAATCAAAACATTCATCCCCAGTCAAGAGATCTGGGTTAAATCCATCATTCTTTTGCTCATCATGCCACCCCAGTTTAGACATGGCCATATGCAAATCAGTCTTGAACCTGTGCCTCATGGGAACAATCCAGCCCGAACTGCCAAGCCAGGTCCTCCCTGGACCAGAAACAAGCATACTAGGACCGGTTTCGGGGTTTCACCTCTCATCAGCCAGGATAGCTTGAATCCAGTGCCACAGTGAGCCCGGGACCCACGTCTGGACATACCCAGCGCATTTAGGGCGAGAAAGCAAAAGACACACATTTGATGGAATGGCATGGTGAGCAAAAAAATGATGGATTTAGGCCCAGATCTCTGTACTGGGGTGAATGTATGACATTGGTCTACATTCTGTCCTTCAGTTGTTCTTTTTGCATTTGTCACCCGAGAGAGAAGGGTATGCCCAGACGTGGGTCCTGTGCTCTCCATGCCACTGGAGTCAAGCTATCCTGGCTGATGAGGGGTGATACCCCGAAACCGGTCCTAGGATGCTTGTGTCCAGTCCAGGGAGGACCTGGTCTGGCAGTTCGGGCTGGACTGTTCCCATTGGGCACAGGGTCAAGACTGATTTGCATATGGCTGGGTTCAAACTGGAATGGCATGGTGAGCAAAAAAACGATGGATTTGGGCCCAGATCTCTGTACTGGGGTGAATGTATGACATTGTTCTACATTCTGTCCATCAATTGCTCTTTTTGCATTTGTCACCACGAGTGCGACGGGTCTGCCCAGACGTGGGTCCCGTGCTCTCCATGCCACTGGAGTCAAGCTATCCTGACTGTTGATAGGTGACACCCCAAAACTGGTCCTAGGATGCTTGTTTCCAGTACAGGGAGGACCTGGCCTGGCAGTTCGGGCTGGACTGTTCCCATTCGGCACAGGGTCAAGACTGATTTGCATATGGCTGGGTTCAAACTGGAATGGCAGGGTGAGTAAACAAATTATGGATTTAGGCCCAGATCTCTGTACTAGGGTGAATGTATGACATTGTTCTACCTTCTGTCCATCAATTGTTCTTTTTGCATTTGTCACCCCGAGTGGGACGGGTATGCCCAGACATGGGTCCCGTGCTCTCCATGCTACTGGAGTCAAGCTATCCTGGCTGATTGTATTGTATTGTATTGTATGTAGTGCTTATATAGTGCAAACTGTCACCCTACGGGTATCCTGGCGCTGTAACTTAGCAGATGACATCAACAAGCAACGGGCCTGATTAACAGTGGAAGGCATTGCTCTCGTTCCTGGGGAATAACCAGGTTTTCAGACTCTTTCTAAAGCATAACAAGGAGTTAGCTTGTCTAATACTCTCGGGTAGGTCGTTCCAAAGGCGTGAGGCCGCTATGCCGAAGGCCCTGCCTCCCATCCTGGATTTCTTAAATCTGGTAGTTGTTACCAGGTTTGCGCTAGAGGAGCGAAGATGTCTTACGGGCTTAAACCAGGTAAATCTCTCCTGCATAGATAGAGGGCCCATACCGTGTATCGCTCTGAACACAATACATAAGGATTTGAAACTAACTCTTTCCTTGATGGGCAACCAGTGAAGATCTCTCAGGGCCAATGAAGTGGAGGATCTACGTTGCCTATTTAATGCCAGCCTTGCTGCTATAGACTGGACTCTCTGCAACCCCTGCAAGATATATTGTGGAGCTCCCAGATACAAGGAGTTGCAGTAGTCCAGTCTGCACAGAATTATGCTCCTCACTACAAGGGGTCTAGCCTCATTCGGCAGCAGTGGAAGAATCTGCCGAAGTGCTTTTAGTAAAGCAAAGCAGACACTGACCGTTTTGTTAGCCTGTGACGCCATTTGGAGGTTGTCATCAATCAGGGCGCCCAGGTTGCGTACGGTCTTAACTGGGGCCAATGGGTCATCCCCAGGAGTGAGTTTAAACTCTAGCGGCAGGTGCTGTACCATTTTGGCAGTGGAACAATATACCACATCTGTTTTCCCCCCGTTGAACTGCAAAGAATTTTCTTTGAGCCAACCGGAGGTCTGGCGCATGCACTCCTGGAAAATATCCATGGTCACCGCATCCTTCCCTTCCAGAGAGAACACTAGTTGGGTGTCGTCAGCATAGTTGACCAGGTCAATCCCAAAAGATTTTATAATGGGGATCAACGGGCGCAAATATATATTAAAAAGAATGGGGCTTATTGCCGAACCCTGCGGCACTCCGTAACATACCGGAGACTTAGAGGAGGCAAACGGTGTCATGGTTACCACCTGTTGTCTCTCTGAAAGGTACGATTGCAGCCATTTCAGAGCTCGACCTTTCACACCCATTCTCTCCAGCCTTCTCATCAACACTGCATGGCTCACCATGTCGAATGCGGCCGACATATCTAGCAACACTAGCACAGATGAGTTACCATTGTCGGCTCGCATTCGCAAGTTATCCAATACGGTTGCCAAGGCTGTTTCCGTCCCATGTCCTGGGTGAAAACCGAACTGATCCCTATCCAACAGATGGTTCTCTTCAAGGTAGCATGATAAGGACTTGCTGACAACCTTTTCCAAAATTTTTATAGGATAGGGCAAAAGAGATATGGGCCTAAAGTTTGCCGGGTTTGTTGGATCCAGGGAGGGTTTCTTGAGCAGGGGGGTTACCACTGCCTGCTTCCAGGCCTCTGGGACCACGCCTTCTTCTAAGGATTGACAGCAAATCTGTCGCATCCAGGGGAATAATTCTTGCCCACATTCCTTCCAAATCTTATAAGGGAAGGGGTCTAGGGGGGACCCAGACGATACACTTTGAGCAAAGCTGTTAAAAAGCTCCTTGGTAAGAGGTTGAAAATACTCCAAAGATGTTTCTGCCCAGGGTTCCTCAGCTAGTATCTGAGGCAATTCATCCTGGCGACTAGCATTGCCTGGGTCAAACCCTCCGACGATTCTGGCGATCTTTTCATCAAAATAGGTGGCAATCTCATCGCATAGTTTCTGCGATGCAACCACTTTATTGCCCGTGCAGGCGGGGCTAGAAAGATCCCTTATGATATTAAAGAGGGCTTTTGTACTGTTCAGCGCATGTAGGATGGATTTAGCAAAGAAGAGTGCTTTGGACTTGGCAATAGTCTCCTTATAATGGGCCTGCACTAGTTTCAGCACTTTCCTATCTGACTCGAAGTATAACCTTCGCCACCTCCTCTCAGCCTGTCTACATGTGATTCGCAATAATTTCAGCTCCTCACTGTACCAGGGGGCTGAAGGTTTCCTTCTATTCTTCATCCGTTTTATAGGGGCGCATAGATCCAAAGTGTTGGTAATGTGGTTACAGTAGGTTTGATAGTTCTTGTCCACTGAGTCGTCAGGAGCAAAAAAGGTCTGATTCGAGAATATTGAATCTGGTCTATTTTTTAATAATTTAGCCCAGTCTCTTCCCTTGCGATAGGTCACTGAGCGAATTTGTTATTCGCTGTATTGGGCATTGTAATCCTGAAATGAATTAATGAGTGATCAGTCCAGCTTTGAGGCAGTACACTGATCACCTCCGTCTCAGTCTGGTTAGCAAACAATAAGTCCAACACATGCCCTCCTAGATGGGTTGGTTGTTGTACTAACTGATGTAAACTAAAATTCTCACATGTTTGCCTCAGGTCTCTCAGATGATTCCCTAGAGCCCCGTTATCCCATAAGTTAAAATCCCCTAGAAGCATCATTCTGGAGTGTGTTAGAGTCAGGGCAGCAATGGTGTCAGACAGTGCTTGGTACTGAGTATCTAGACCTGGAGGTCTATAACAGACCATTCCAGTTTATAGCCTTCCCCTTATCTCTTGCAGAGAGAAGCCTAGCAACTCAATCCCAGCAACCTCATCGACCTGTAATGGTGCAAAGTTCCATCTTTCTTTAAATATTACCCCAACCCCCCCTCCTCTTCCAGAGGCCCTAGGTTTGTGGAAAATCTTGTACACTTCTGGAAAGGCGAGGCCTAACTCTACCGAGGAGTCATTGCTAGTCCAGGTCTCTGTAAGAAATAAAACATCCAAGTCCATGTCTTCTAGCATATTTGACACCTCCTGATAGTGTTTTATAAGGGACCTGCTATTAATCAGGCCACACCTTAATACAACACTGCCCTGTGGCAGAGCTACTTGATGTTCCCCCTCAGCAGCCCTCTCACCGATGCTGAGCAGTAGTTCCTTGGAATAGTTTATCCTGCCTTGGCCGAGATGGGCAGCATTGCTGGCGCTGGGCGCGACCGGAGCGCGGACGGGCGCAGATGGGCTTGCCTCTGGCACGCCTCCGGCGCGCACGCGCTGCGCGCTTGCATTGCCCCTCCTAATTAGGAAGGCAAATGCAGCCGGCCAACCACTAGAGCGCTACCCAAGATGGCGCTGAAGAGTGTAGGATTCCCTGATTCCCGCTAAGTAGCGAGATGAAGTGAGGATTTTTTTTATAGTGCGGGTAAGTTAATTCTTAACAGTTTGTTTCTTTCACAACAATAAAAACAATTGTCAAAGATTAAAAAGATTACAACGAGCCCCCCTGTCCCTAACCTCGCCAGCAGCGATGATACGAGCAGCGTGTTAGCGTCTTAAGAAATACTTCCAGCAGAGTCAATCAGCGCGTGGCATGTTATGTTAAAGTCTAAGTTTATTCAAGTAAATGCGCGCTTGCATTGCCCCTCCTAAATAGGAAGGCAAATGCAGCCGGCCAACCACTAGAGCGCTACCCAAGATGGCGCTGAAGAGTGTAGGATTCCCTGATTCCCGCTAAGTAGCGAGATGAAGTGAGGCTTTTTTTATAGTGCGGGTAAGTTAATTCTTAACAGTTTGTTTCTTTCACAACAATAAAAACAATTGTCAAAGATTAAAAAGATTACAACGAGCCCCCCTGTTCCTAACCTCGCCAGCAGCGACGATACGAGCAGCGTGCTAGCGTCTTAAGAAATACTTCCAGCAGAGTCAATCAGCGCGTGGCATGTTATGTTAAAGTCTAAGTTCAATCAGCGCGTGGCATGTTATGTTAAAGTCTAAGTTTATTCAGGTAAATGCGCGCTTGCATTGCCCCTCCTAAATAGGAAGGCAAATGCAGCCGGCCAACCACTAGAGTGCTACCCAAGATGGCGCTGAAGAGTGTAGGATTCCCTGATTCCCGCTAAGTAGCGAGATGAAGTGAGGATTTTTTTATAGTGCGGGTAAGTTAATTCTTAACAGTTTGTTTCTTTCACAACAATAAAAACAATTGTCAAAGATTAAAAAGATTACAACAAGCCCCCCTGTTCCTAACCTCGCCAGCAGCGACGATACGAGCAGCGTGCTAGCGTCTTAAGAAATACTTCCAGCAGAGTCAATCAGCGCGTTGCATGTTATGTTAAAGTCTAAGTTTATTCAAGTAAACCGGTCCTAGGATGCTTGTTTCCAGTCAAGGGAGGACCTGGCCTGGCAGTTCGGGCTGGACTGTTCCCATTGGGCGCAGGGTCAAGACTGATTTGCATATGGCTGGGTCCAAACTGGAATGGCATGGTGAGCAAAAAAACGATGGATTTAGGCCCAGATCTCTGTACTAGGGTGAATGTATGACATTGTTCTGCATTCTGTCCATCAATTGTTCTTTTTGCATTTGTCATCCCGAGTGGGACGGGTATGCCCAGACGTGGGTCCCGTGCTCTCCATGCCACTGGAGTCAAGCTCTCCTGGCTGATGAGGGCTGAAAGCCTGAAACCGGTCCTAGGATGCTTGTTTCCAGTCCAGGGAGGACCTGGCCTGGCAGTTCGGGCTGGACTGTTCCCATTGGGCGCAGGGTCAAGACTGATTTGCATATGGCTGGGTCCAAACTGGAATGGCATGATGAGCAAAAAAACGATGGATTTAGGCCCAGATCTCTGTACTGGGGTGAATGTATGACATTGTTCTGCATTCTGTCCATCAATTGTTCTTTTTGCATTTGTCACCCCGAGTGGGACGGGTATGCCCAGACGTGGGTCCTGTGCTCTCCATGCCACTGCAGTCAAGCTATCCTGGCTGATGAGGGCTGAAAGCCTGAAACCGGTCCCAGGATGCTTATTTCCAGTCCAGGGAGGACCTGGCCTGGCAGTTCGGGCTGGACTGTTCCCATTGGGCGCAGGGTCAAGACTGATTTGCATATGGCTGGGTCCAAACTGGAATGGCATGGTGAGCAAAAAACTATGGATTTAGGCCCAGATCTCTGTACTGGGGTGAATGTACGACATTGTTCTGCATTCTGTCCATCAATTGTTCTTTTTGCATTTGTCACCCCGAGTGGGACGGGTATGCCCAGACGTGGGTCCCGTGCTCTCCATGCCACTGGAGGCAAGCTATCCTGGCTGATGAGGGCTGAAAGCCTGAAACCGGTCCTAGGATGCTTGTTTCCAGTCCAGGGAGGACCTGGCCTGGCAGTTCGGGCTGGACTGTTCCCATTGGGCGCAGGGTCAAGACTGATTTGCATATGGCTGGGTCCAAACTGGAATGGCATGGTGAGCAAAAAAACGATGGATTTAGGCCCAGATCTCTGTACTGGGGTGAATGTATGACATTGTTCTGCATTCTGTCCATCAATTGTTCTTTTTGCTATGATGAAGCATGACACCTCTCGGTGAGTGTGAGGGCCCTTGCTCCTCCCCTCCTGCCTTCCCTTACCTGGATTCTCCTGACACGCCCTTTGGCCCCCTTGCCCTTCACCCTCTGGCCTCCCAGCCCTTCTCCATAGGAACTGCATACCTCTTGTCTGACCTCTATGCTTTGGGGCATGTATGCTGGACCTTCTAAACGCCCCCGTCCCTCCTAGTGTGAACAAGTTAAATATGTCAGTCAGGGGTAAGCCAATTTAACCATGTTTAAAGGGTGAACACAGATACTTTACTCCTGTTTAGCGGGTGTCAAGTGCACAGAATTAAATAAACAGCAATAATATGATACAAAAAAGGCAAAAATACTGGGGTGACCATGCAGAAAAGTCAGATTTACTACACTCAATTTTGGGGAACATGACAGTCTGTTGCCTTGTATTTTCTTGCGCCTGTTTGTCTCCACTGCAATGGTGTCCTTCCTGGGGGTGCGCCGAGGACCATCAGAGATGGTGAGCTTGTCAGACTGATATGTCGAGGTACAAATCAAAATGGATTTGTAGATGATGCAGCTGGTTTTGAAGATGGTGCTAGCTGGCAAGGACAGCCAGTGGAGTTCCATCAGGGTGGAGGTGATATGGTCATATTTCTTCAGGCCTTTGATGAGGTGTAGTGCATCTTGGACTCTATGATGCCCTCAAGGGGTTACAGTGTGGAGCAGATCATTGCTGTCATTGAGATGTGAGAGTAGGAGGGCTAGAGCAGCAGTTCTGAAGTCACTTTCTGGGAGAAAATTGTTGCAGTTTCTTTAGTACTCAGAGCTGGTACCAATCCATCTTAGTGTTCTTGGAGATGTGTTCCACAAGGCTGAGAAAAGTGCATATAGTAAATCTTGACACTGGATAAAAGTAAGGGTTTTAATACGTCTAGGTTCTTGTTATTGAGTCATTTTTGACTAGATGTTGTTTGTTATTCTTGGCAAATAGTGGGTTCTTGGACATAGCAGGAATTTTGTTTTTGTGGGGTTAAGCTTCAGGTAGGTGCTGGATATCTAGGTCTGGGTATGGTGAAAGAAGTGTTTGAGGTATGAAGCACAGTAGACCTTCAAATACAGTTGTGTGTCATTGGTGTATGGGTAAAATCTGTGAGTATAGCCTTAAGGGGTTCCATGTAGATGTTGAAGGTGAAAGGACCAAGATGGACCTCTGTGCAACACTAAAGGCGATTTAGGATCTTGTGGGGCCTGAATGAATCCATTTGAATATACAGGCGCTGGTTTTATATGTGGGAGGAGAACCAGTGAAGGGCATTTCCTGTGACTCCCATTTGAGACTTCAGGGTGTGTGAATGAGAGTGGGCTAGTCAACAGCATCAGGGCAGCTGAGAGGTCTTCTGATATCAGGAGGTGCGTGTCATTCAAGGTTATGCAGTTATTAAAGGCCAGGCCTAATGGTTTTGTGAAGGGTGCTCCTAAAATTTACAATAGGCCTCAACATTTGACAAGAGATGCAACATGCTATCTCATACACCTACTGGCTTAAACACAATGCATAACATTTTCCCAAACACACCTAATAGCTTTGACATCATTTCAACATCAATAAAAAAATAAACATGTCAACAGTAATATTTCTTATGTTATACCAGGTTGACAAACAACTACTCCAAACTCACCACACACAGTGACCAACACTCTTAGTGCAACACAAAAGCTTATCTCTGGGAATAACTTGCTGATGAGCCTGCTTCTCCTCGGATCACCGATTTTCCTCCTTGAGTGATTTAGGGCAGCAAATCTTTCACTGTGCTAGGGGGATTGGAAAGGCTCACTGTGGCTCTAGATACCTCCTGTATCACAAGCACAATAGGAGCTCATGATGACAGCTCTGTTTCTCCAGGGTCCAAAGTAAGTCCGACCCCTACTGGGCCTGAGAATGACTCAGGGAGATGGTTCCTCTATTCAAGGAGACAGAGTACGCAAGAGTCCAGGCATACAAGTTCATACTGGGACCTCCGCACTCGAGGCAGATGTTCATCAGCAGTTCTTGTCTGTGTTTCTCTGCCCGTTACTGTTCTTCATAGCTGTTCTTCTCTGTTTAAATGACCAGCTCAATCCAGTGATGTCACACCATCCCTCCACCATCCTTTGATTCAGGGCACTAGCTGTACCAACCCGTGCAGAGTATTGTGGTACGAATCCAAAAAAGCGGTTTGGACCAAAAATGTAGCACATCTCCCTCTCTGAGCCAAGTTCCGTCCACCCAGGTATGGTTTCTGACCTCCAAGACTTCAAAGAAACCTCATGTAGTGACTGAAGCCAGGGGTCATCTTTCAGTCTCTCCCCACTCATGTCCAAGTGGGACATTTACAGGGAGTCAATGCTAACATCTATGGAGATTACTCCCCAACTCCCTTCCTCTGCAAAGAGACACTTCCTCTACATAGGATCAGCCCATTGTTTTCAGAAGGATCTGATCTGCCAGCTGGAGCAGTATAGAAACTAACTTGCCAGCAGGGCAGCTCAAAGCATGAATCTCATTAAGGCTGTCTTAGGGAAATATGCCGAATTATGAAACATATGAAGGAATCCAACCATGACAAATCTGGCCTCATATTTGAATTGCAGGCCCTATAACTTATAGACAAGACAGAGAGTCTCACCATTGCAACTCCTTCCAATCCAGAATTACAGTTGCACAAAAAGGGCCCGATTCACAAAGGTATTTTCCACCGTAAATATACATTTAGGACTGACCACACTTCCATTTACGCATACCACACTTCCATTTACGCATACCACACCTCCATTTACGCATATCACAAATTCTAAAAAGGGATTCTGAAAGATGAAAAATGGTTTACTTTTGTGGTTTTCTCCTCCACTAGTGCAGAGACATCCACATTAGTAAATCCAACCCAAGGGATGGAAAGTGGGCATTACAAAGCGTGGTTTGCCTTGAAAGTTTGTGAACACCTACAAACATGTACACTTGTGAGTGTTCAGAAACTTTGATCTGCCCCTTTCCCACCCTAGAAGTGGTCAGCCAAGAGCCAGTGTAACACACTTTCCAGGACAGGAAAAAGAACAGGCCATCCCTAGATTCAGTGGGGTGTAGGAGAAAGGATTTACTCATAGGGCAAAAAGGAAACAAATGTAAATCTGCACAGGCTTCTTTCCTGCTGTGCTACAATCTATGCCATGTAGATTTGCGTGCTGGAGAATATGAGCCCGCAGGAGATGCTGCGTGAAATCCCTCTAGAAAGCTTATAACCATGTGCCTTGGGCAGCTTTCTAGGCAGGGGCAGCTCCTCTGCTAAGGCAGAGAAGCGTCGCCCCACTGCTTTCAAAGCAGTGAAAAAAGAAAAAAGAAAATGATAATAACTATGTTATTATCATTTCATTTTTGGTAGCTGTGGAGCTGGGTTAGGTCGGGGCGGGGCTGGGGTCACAGGGGGAGGAGTGGTAGGCACACTTTAAGTGTGTATGACTCTTGGGCTGGCCAAACAATCATGCACACTTTGCATGTTCCCCATAGGCTGCATTACTCAGCCTGGTGAGGAACATGCCCAGGCTCCCATTCCCCCTCTGAGTGCCGAACCACGGCGCTCAGACCAATCACAACGCGTGATTGGGTTAGGGGAGGGAGCCTGTGTGTGCTTCCAGTTCCTGCTTCCGTTCTGGGACCTCAGCAAGGAAGCAGAGGAGAGAAGCGGCTGGCCGAAGAGGTAAGTGGGTTTTTTTTTGTTGGTTTTTTTCACCCCCTACCCCCCAACCTTGCCACCACGTTCCCTGCCAGCCACCACTGTTTCTAGGTGTACTTCTTGGAATGTTTGGGAATTGAACAATACATACATAAAAAGACATTCAGACAGAGACGTAAACCTCTGCATTACTCTTACTTTTTCTGTCAGTTATGCCCAATTTGTACAGTAAATAGCATTATGTTAAACTACAGCCCAAATGGGTAAGTCCACTTCCTTTTGGGCTCCAGTCGACAGTGCTACCTGTGCGCAGATACAGGCCTGAGTAATCAAATAACCTTCCTCGCTCAGTTTGCACTCATTTGCACATGCATGTGCGCACTTGTCTGTGCACAGTTTGCAAAGATTTTCTTAATTCAGCTGCACTGCAGCTGATTTTATTTTAAAAGGCTAACACTGGAGGTTGGACCTCAAAAACAATTTAACATTTAGCTTACAGCGAGTGAGAGAGAATCTATTAGGGGGTTCAGTGGCACAGCAGAGGGTCTAAATTCAGAAGATACAGTGAGTTATGTAGAAAAATAATTAACACAACGGTCTATGATAGTGAGGGCCTTCCTCTGAACTAAGAATATTCCATAACAAAAATGTTCCAAACTCCTATGGAAAGCCAAAACAACACATATTTTTGTATTCAGCTTGCCACATTCACCAAAAATATTAATGAAATAACAAGTACAATTTCAAGGCCTCAATAGACTCTTTTAATTTTGTCAATTAAAATAAAGACACAAATTAAAATTTCAGAATTACAACAGCGTTAGGCATTGGTTGCATTGCAGAAAAGAACCCATACTTAGTTATGAATTGTAAACCGTTCACTTAAACTATTTCAGAGCGAGGTCCATTTATGTTTCATGCTCTTGTGTGATTACTTTAGCTTTACGTTTCTCTTCCATGTGCAATTGCATTTATGAAGATATGTTGAGGGAGCCTGAAATTGAAGTGATAGTTATTTCGAACATTCTGCAATTATTTGTTTCTGTTTCAAATTTTTCATGCATAATTATTGTATGGACATCGTAGAATATTAAAATTTTTAATTTACGTTTGAGTATTTACCTACCACAATCAATTAGCATACTGACATATACTTTAAAATATTTCATCTTCAGTGTGAGTGTAATCACTGACATTTGTGCCAAGAATTGTATTTGTACTGTATAAACAGATGCTAAATCTCATTTATTTATGTCTCTTTTATAAGTTTGAAAACTGTCGCAAATGGTGCACAAGGGCAGGTTTGTTCTGGTCCTATGGAAGATGCCTGTTTCAGTACACTTTGGGCTTCAATATGAATTGCCAGGAGTGGTATCTCCTGCGGTAAGACGTTTTTGGAGCCTTGCCAGCAGCAAATGCAGGCCAGTCTTAGACACCCTAAACCTTCTGGCAAAGGTTTAGCCAATTTACTAACCCAGAGCAAGGAATCTGGCGGACTGTAACCCATGAACCTTCCACAAATAACTTGAGGATAATGCATTTAGGGCAGGGCCAATGGAATTATGCGGCAGGGGAGGGCCAAATCTGCGGTAGGGTTGACTGTGGAGGAAGAACAGGCTAATTATGCAACATAATGCGGCACAATTTGTAATAGTTTTGCTTCTTTATTTTGACATTTTTATACATTGAAACCCTGTCAGGGGGTTATATGGTTCCTACTAATAGGACTGTGTATTTAGAATAACAGAACTACATAATGCAGAGAATGAGTCTTCTTATATAATCAGTAAATGTTGGTCTGTCTGGCTAGCTCACAGTATCGCATCTAAACTAAACCTACAGAGTTATAGATGTTGTTAGTAACCTAGAACATTACTCTCAGATCCGCAAGGAAATATTGGAAACAGATTTGTCCCTTTTGTTTGTCACTCTTTCATGCCCGATGTGTTCACAAAGAAAAGATACAATATTGCATTTTCTTTTTTAGGTCGAGCCTAGCGTTGCAGCGCATGCGCTGCTTGCTTTGCGAGGCATGCAGTATTCAGTATAGGGTATAGGGTGGAAGCTTCGTGGAAGCTCCGCCCACTCTCCGCCCATCTTTTTGATTGGCTTCGGTCCTAAATGCTGCCTTCCGATTGGTTTTAGGCTTGTTAGTCCCTCCTCATGACGGCCATGTCGTCATTTGTATCCTTCCATGGCTACTGGCCCCTTTACTCCAAACACTATTTTCTTCCCTGTCTCCCACCCCCTGCCCCCTCCCGCAGTTCGTGACTTCTCGGCCCCCCTCACCCACCCTCCTACTCCCGTTCGTGCCTCCTCGCCCGCCCGCACTCCCATTTCCAATGCAATAGGTCTCGCGTAAATGCGAGTCCTATTGCATTGCAAATGTTTGTTAATGTTCCCCTGTGTCTCTGTTGAGCCCCTCAGTCCTAGTGCAGACCCTTGGATCGCACTGTAACCCCGCGGTCTGTTAATGCTGCGTTTCAATGTCGCTTCCCGTATTCAGTCTCTCCCAGCCCTCGCTGGCTCAGATGCTCTTCTGGTTTCTGCTTGTGCAGGGACGATCTCAGGCCTCTCGCACTGATGGGTCGGTCTCTTGTCTCTCGCAGTACCGGGTCGGTCTATCTGCCTTTCGCAGTACTGGCCTCTCACACCACTATATGACACGTCTCTGGCCTCGCACCACAGAGCAGGTCTCCTGCCTCTCGCGCCACAGGGCAGGTAGGTCTACGGCCTCTCGCACTAGATGGCAAGTCTCCGGCCTCTCGCACCTCAGGGCAGGTCTCGGCCGCTCACACCACAGGGCAGGGCTGGTAGGTAGGTCTCCGGCCTCTCGCACTAAATGGCAGGTCTCTGGCACCTCAGGGCAGGTCTCCGGCCTCTCACACTAGCTCGCAGGTCTCTGGCGCCACAGGACAGGTTTCCGGCCTCTCGCAGTTCAAGGCCGGTCTCCTGCTCTCGCGCCCCAGGGCCGGTCCGCTGCTCCGCGCAGTATAAGGCTGGTGTTTCTATGTTCCACGGCGTCAGCGCCTTCCTCACATCTGTACGCTCCACTTTCGCAGCAGTTTAAATATCCGAGGTCTGTTTTCGTTTCCCCGGTGCCCCTCCTGTGGCGGGACGTCCCCTGTCTTGGGTTGTCCCTACGTGCCAGGCTGAATCTAGCCAGAGCTGAGGTGGGGGCCATCCGAGGCTGCCCGCTCAGCAGCAGGGACCAAGCACTTCCCCGGGTAGCCGTGGGTATTTTCCCATTTGGCGGCATCACTCGAGACCTGGACGGACACTATTTACGTAGTGGCTCACGCGGAGCTTCGCCTGAACTTGAGCGAGATTTGGGTACATTCTTTTACAGCCCTGTCCACATGTTGTTTCGCCTTACAAACAATAAACAGACGTCTTCTGGGTGCTGTTTTATTGTGTTTACCTTTTTACTTTGAGATGTCAGGCTGATCACTCATTGCACAGTGTGGGGAATGTTTTTGGGGGGTTCTGGGGCAGTTAAGGGTTACTGGGCAGTATCCTTTTCTGGTACTGTCATTTACAGCTGATGTCCCAGTCTTACAATATACAGTTGCACTTCAGTTGAATAAACAGATTACTCCCTTTAAGCACCGGGGTAGCGACGTCGAACGATAAAAGCTTACAGCATGACACAAAAAATTAAGTACCGTAAACCTAATATCCAGCCAGTGCTGTATCGTTGATTTTTTTTTTTATTGACATGGACTAAATGAACAGCTAGAATTATGAAAGTTACTGAAAACTGCAGAGACTTTGGAACGAGCCCAAGTATTTGATAGCATTTACTCAATAGTCGTTATAATTTCTCAGACATTTTCCCTATGACCAATATGGGATTGCGCTTGGTTCTATGTAAGGAACTTATATGTTTACAAATGTTTTTTTGATGCCCCAGTTAAGAGGTAGCAACATTGCTATGTCTGTTTCAATGGCTCTGGGT
The DNA here is from genome assembly GCA_963921515.1 of Calotriton arnoldi. Taxonomy (NCBI): domain Eukaryota; kingdom Metazoa; phylum Chordata; class Amphibia; order Caudata; family Salamandridae; genus Calotriton; species Calotriton arnoldi. Next base: position 88,061 of record CAWUFW010021155.1, read on the forward strand.
GCAGGACTAGACAACTGCTAAGTCTCCAGTCACAAAAAGTTACATTAGATCAGTGAAACCAAAAACCAATACTCGCCAAGTGTAACTGTGGAACCTGCTTCACACATCTCTTATTTTTCTCTTATTTTTCCTGTATTTTTACTCTTTTCTCACCCTCTTATTTCCTCTTCCCAGAAGTTGGGTAGCCCGCCCATTTGGCAACGCTCGAGTTTTAGGTAATAAGCATCTTCCCAGAAGCTGTTTTCAGATGTGTACCCACATAATCTCTTCATCACCTGTTTGGGGAACAGTCATTTGTACACACATCTGCTCTGTGTGTTATCATCTATATGAAATTCCTGCAGGACATGTGTTAACAGCATCCATAACTTTCAGGAGGCTTTGAAATTCATTGCTAGACACAGTCGAAGTGCAAGTATGGATGCCCGAAAAACAGGCTTAAATATAAAAGTCTTCTTTATCAGTGAAGGTTCATCACTTAGTGGTTCACCTTTCACTCCTGAGGTCTTCCTCACTGCCCCAGGGAGGGTAAAAGTATCTGGTCATGAAACTCGTTCCACTACCCAATTGTCCTTTTCAACTTTAATTTGTGATGACCAAGGAAAGTTCCACCAAATGCCCAGGAGATGAAGGCTGTTCAGAGCACGAGCTCTCTCTTGCGCCAGACTCTCAATTTCACCTTCACATGAGTGTCACTCCCGAACATGGTCCTGAGGTACAGAGGCCTCTACCCCAGAAGAGGCCCCGTTTGGTTGACTCAAATACCAACCCAAACACTGTTACCAAGGCATATAGTGGTGAGCACTGGTACCTGCTCTCACCCAACTATTTGGTGTGAGTCTAGGCCCTGGTGTCTCTGTCCATTATGACACTGACACCATTGCTGGAAAATGAGGTAATGTATTCCCTAAGGGCAGCCTTGTTCTCCCCAACTAAAGCTGCGCTCGTCATCAAGGCAAAGCCCTCAAACGGGCTCATGAGATCTTTTAGCAGCTTGCAGCTAAAGACTGTGGTTCGCACATAGATAAGGAGGCAAAACGTAATTCAAGGGATCTTTTGGTCAGACAGGCGGACAACACACAAATTCGACCTCTACACCTCTTTTCTTCCATACTATGTCCGTTCCTGGATAAGGAAATGGCTGAAGTCTTCCACCCTGAAAAGTGAGGCTGGGGTAAATTTATGAACTTCTCCTTCAATGGGAATAACCAGTTTGACGCGTTCACTGGCTGTTCCTCGGGCTACTTCATTACGACACCCCACTCCCAACCTGATTAAACTCCATTGGCTCCCTTTGCTGGGCCACACCATATTCAAAATCGTCTGCTTCATTTACAAAGTCATCACAACCAGCACCCCCGCTTATCTTGCAGACAGGCTGACCATCTCCGGTGGTTCTCCGCACAACCACAGCCAGGACCCCATTAGACTGCAGACTAAGAAGTGTAAATTAAAAAACAAAACGCCAGACCTTTTCCATCTATGCACACAGGATCTGAAACAACGTGTCCGTATCCTTCAGGACCACCCACGTGCTGCTCCAATTTAGGAAACAGTTAAAGACTCACCTCTTTAAGGAATACAACATCACAATGTGTTAACCTTTTACTTCCTCTTGTTGACTGCTTGTCTTTGACCCTTACAGCACTCTGCTGCCATTTAGCTAGGTTTGCTCTATAGAAAGATCATGCACATACATACATAATACGTGAAAGCAGTAGATGGTTCTGCCTTTTCCAGGACCTTTTATATCCCAAATATTCCCTTCTTAAGAAAAGTTGAAGATGCTGACTTGGGTTCCATTCCTTGAACATGTCGAGAAAAACAACTGTCTGTGTACAGTGGGCCTATAAGACACTTAATTCCATAAACACATCCAACAGGAACATAGAAAGTTCCATAATGCATGGTGGGAGGCCAAGATTCCAAGAAAAAAGCGCTGCTGTTTAATTTGAAGGCAGACACACTGGTCTTTACCTAGATCCTAAGCCTGCTGGCTCGGGAAGGTCCACCTCTATTAATACCTGCCAGTTACCCAATCAGAGCTTTATTTGAGGGATTTGGTAGGTGAAAAGAAGACGACAGCCAGGTAGGTTTGAAGAGCTTCTTCAATCCAGTCTAGTCTCACAGCTTCCCCAGCAGCAACTGCCGAAACCACGCACTCTATGTTCCATGCAAGGAACACACAGAACAGAATGTGCACGAGAAAACCCCCGAGAGATCCCAACACACCCCCCTCCCTTCACATAGAAAACAATAAAGAACGAAAACTTATCTAACACAAATGAAAACAAGGAGACAGAAAGCAAAAAATATTTAATATGTAATATAATACTGGAATTTGGTGGGAGGAGCCCTAGTTCTAGGAAGGCATTGTTGGGGAACAGTGTCCTTAGCAGGTACAGGAATCGTCGGATTCTCCACCACAGGAGGCAAAGTCGTGCAAGGAGTGTGAACCCCAAATTTTCCTCTCACAAACTCAGCTTTTGACTCCGGCACTACTGAGACAGCACACTTGTTCCAAATTTTCCCATTCTCCAGCACAACAACATGGTCTCTCACTTCTCTCACTCTAACAGGAGCAGAAAACCGAGAGGATCCCTTGCGAACAAGAACAGGTTTCTTAATCCTTACCCAGTCCCCTTGACGCACCGGAGATACTCTGACACAATCAGATGCATACTTGGCTTGGGCAGCGGCCCTGACATCAGCTACTCTGCCTAGCCTCTGCAGATCCACTTCCTTCCTTGACATCCAGTCTTTATTCAGCTTGGAACCAGCCACCCTACCCCTTAGCAAAGTGAAAGGCGACATGCCAGTACTCGAGTGAGGAGTAATTCTCATTGCCCACAACATGTCAGAAATCACCACCTTCCAGTGCAAGCCATTAATAGAAGCCAACTGTAATTGATCCTTGATCACATGGTTCAGGCGTTCAACCAGACCATTACTGCGGGGATGATAAAGGGAGGTGAGAATATGTTTGATGCCATGCACCTTCAGGAATTCCTGCATCTCCACAGACACCAACTGGGTGCCGTTATCAGTCACCAACTCCTCCGGAAACCCTTCCCGAAGAAAAACATCCTTGAAGAAATTGATGACAGTGGCAGAATTGATCCCATCTACAAACCTAACTTCAGGCCATTTAGACATATAGTCAATCAATACCAAAGCATATTTGGGAGAACTGCCCATACCACCAAACGGACCAGCCACATCGAAAGCCAACTTGCACCAGGGTGAGTTCTTCACAGCAACGGGACTGGTGGAAGAGGGATAGGTCACTTGAGTTTTATCACTCAAAACACACGCACTACAATCACGAACACAGGGTTCAATGGAGCTATCAACACCCGGCCACCAGAAATCTTCTCTAACTCTCCGCTTCATGCACGGATGCCCAGATGACCTTCGTGGGCCAGGTCCAAAACCTTCTTACGCATGGTCACAGGAACAACCAGTAATCCACCTCTACGCAGAATCCCGTCTACAAGAGCCAACTCATCACATACCCTCTTAAAAGGAATTAGTTCAGGAGCCAAAATCGTTTTATTGGGCCAGCCGTGAACCACAAAGTCCATCACCTTGCTGATCTCAACATCCTCAGACAGAGCCAGCTTCCAATCAACTTCAGACAAAGCAGCTCCAGTATCAGCTACTGTACTAACAGCACACACCATTTCCAAATGCTCACCCTCAGGGTCGAAGACACCCTCAGCGAGGGGTAACCTGGACAGGCAATCGGCTACGTGATTCTTCACACCAGCCACATACTCCAGACGGTAATTAAATTCATTCAGTCTGTACTGCCATTTGGCAATGTGTGGAGTGGCCCTGCCACCACCCTTGGTGGTAAAAAGATCTACCAATGGTTTGTGGTCAGTCCTAAGAACAAATTCGTTCCCCCACAAAAAGTTACGAAAATACTGTACACCCCACCATAAAGCCAGGGCCTCCTTATCAATCGTAGAGTAAGTGCTCTCCGCTCCTCGAAGTGCTCTAGAGGCAAAAGCAATGGTCTCCTCCTTATTGTCAGATCTTTTCTGCATAAGAACAGCCCCTAGGCCCACATTGCTTGCATCAGTGGTAACAATGCAGCGATCATTAATGTTAAATAACTTGAGTGGGCGTGCCTGAACAATTGCCTCTTTCAATAACTTGAAATCACAAGCACACTGGTCTGACCATACATACTTTGCATTCTTTTTTAGGAGCCCATGCACACACACCGTCCTATCAGAGACATTGGCCACAAATTTAGCGTAGTACTCAACCAGCCCAAGAAAAGAACGAAGCTGGTCCTTATTCTGCAGTTCAGGTGCCTTTTGGATGGCATCAAGAAGCTTAATCTTGGGTTCCACCCCACTTGCGGAAATATGGTGCCCCAAATAGTCTACACCATCTTGAAGAAATTTACATTTGTCCTTCCTTAATGTTAACCCACTAGACTTGACAATCTCCAATACCTCCCTGACTCTGGCATTGTGCTCTAACACAGTTTTTCCGTGAATCAGGATGTCGTCTTGGAAAAACACGACTCCCGCAGTGTTCCTAAACAGGTTCCCCATAAGGCGCTGGAACACTGCAGAAGCCGACGCTAAACCAAACGGCATGCGTATATAACAAAACGCCCCCTCAGGTGTCACAAAGGACGTGAGGTGTCTCGAGTCCTTGCACAACTCGACTTGAGGTAAGCAGAGGGGATGTCGAGTGAGGAGAAATACTTTGCACCCTCCAAAGTTGACAGCATCTCATTGATGTTGGGCAGGGGTTGGCGGTCCACCCATATGCAAGCATTAAGGTCGCGCAAGTCCACACACATTCTGAGCGATTTGTCTGCCTTGCGCGCCAAAACAATGGGGGACAACCATTCAGACCCCTCAATGGGCTTAATTACTCCGATGGTACATAACCGCTCAAGTTCCTGTCTGAGTTCACCACGCATACTAAGCGGTACCTTGCGCACTTTGTGTGCAACAGCCATTGCACCCTCCTTAAGAACGATGCGGTGCTGAAAACCCTTGAGTTTACCCAACACACCACTAAAAATCTCTGGGTATCTTAGGATCCAATCACCATTAGATGACAACTTGGCAGTAACTGTATGCACAGGGGTAACCGCAGGGAGGCTGGAATAAAATTGTTTAGCTTCATGTTTCGATAAGACCATATCTGGATGATTGGAATCTAAAATGATCCCAAGCTCACCCTGTTCCTCCCATCCCAACAAATTTGCACCTTCCTTTACAATGAATACAGTCCCTCGTGCAAAATCCCCTTTGAATTCCAAATTGCCCATAAATTTACCAAGAACCTCAACTCTTTTTCCACCATAAGCAAAGATCTTTATGTTGGACTGGTCAACAGGAACGTCACCCAATCCTTCAAAATCCTTGGCATTGATGAGGGTAAAGGGAGAACCAGAATCAGCAAGAAACTTTATATTCTTGCCATTCAGACTTATGGCACACGCAGGTGATTTCCTTCTATGAGGTTCTATAATGGAAGCAATTTCTACCACACCATCCGATTGAATAGAGGAAGAAGACAACATTAATAATTCATAACTTTCATTATCTTCCCCGTAGTCGACACAGTCCTCTTCAATAGCTTTCACAGTTCGCGATGGTCCCTTGTGAGTTACTGTAGCCTTATACATACGTGCCAAATGTCCTCTCTTGCCACACTTGAAGCAAGTTTGATTTATGGCAAAACAAAACTTAAAATTGCCCAAATGAGATCTACTTCCACAACGGTAACAAGAGAGATCATGTCCTTCAGGTTTGGATTTGGGCAAACTAAGTGCAGGTGGAGAAATACGAGGCACATTCGTGTTGGTTCCCTTAGTGGGTTTAGAAATAGATTTTGTACTAACTAATTTGATTTAGTTGGATGGCGCAGATGGCGCAGACACACTCATCTCTTTCATGCAAAATTGAGAATGCTCAATACTTCTCGCTAAGATGAGAGCGGTCTCCAAGTCAGGATCCTCAGAAGATAAAAGTTTCTCTTGAATCTTCTTGTTACATGTGCGTTCAATTAGCTGATCACGGATTATCTCATCCCTGAACTCTCTATAATTGCAAGTGACAGCTAGGGTTCTGAGAGCAGCAACGAAATCATTGATGGATTCGCCAGGAATCTGAGCACGTTGCAAAAATTTGTGACACTCCAGTACTATATTTCGCTTGGGATTAAATCTCTTGTCCAAAGTTTTAATAGGCGAAGCATAGTCGTCAACAATTAGCGAATCACCTTCATCACCTCCACTAACACATGTTCTCACAAGTTCAAGGGGTAAAGTCTTTAAAATACTCCTCCCCTCAGAACCCAAATTATGAACAAGTAAAGCTTTCTTCTTTTTCGAGGTGAAAGTGTTTCCATCAATCGCCTCAAGATAGGCATCAAATGTCTCCTTCCACTATTGCCAGATAACAGGAGGAGCACCAGGTGACTACAAAAAGGGAGGTGGTGCAATTACATGATCCATTTGGTGGCCGTGCGAGGGTGAGTTGCTGCCCCAAAAGTCACAACCAGAAAATGATCAACTTGTACGAAGAAATAGCAATAATAAAGTAAGTTGGGAAGAAATACAATAAAGTACATTAAAGAAAAAAAAATGTGCAGATCACTGACATGCAGAAAAACTTATGAAGTTATGAACTTATGTCACCGTAACAGATAATGGAATGACAGGTTGACACGAGTGTAGTGCGTGTCTCCGTAGCAACAATGTTGGTGAACCCTGCTGACACGCGTGGTGTGCTTGTCACCGTAGCAACAATGTTGGTATTATAGTATGCAGGTGAAATAGTGCAAGAAACAATTGACACGCCAGGTGTGCGTGTCACCGTTGAATCTTCACTTTGCGATGAGGATAGATGCCGGTTAAATCATAACTGAAGTACAACAAAGATGGCACCCACGTTGCGTGTTTAGCGTGGTCACACAAACACAGTTTGCGGAAAGCCGGGCAGCGCACTAGTCTTTGAAGTAAAATGTGCGCATGCGTTTAACAATGGGAAGACGCGAAGGCAACGTAGTGTGACGCGCGCCGATACGCACGCCGGTAGTCACAACAACGGAAAACCTCCTTCCCAATAGCGTGACGCACGCCGATACACGCGCCGGTTGTCAAGACAACACAGCCCTCAAATTCTTCGCGCGCCACAACAAGCAAATGGCGGAAATGCCAATAACAAAACAGTCTCACCACGATCCTCAAGGTTTCCAGGAAGGCACGCACAGTCCGTGGCATGCAGATGGGAGACACCCGAAGACCTGGGAGTCAACTTCACGAGGTCCACGAAACATCGTGGCCCCAGACGTCGCCTCGAAGTGGAGAGCAACCACAACGTCCTGCAACATGCGATGAGGGAGACTGGAGACTTGACAACTCATCGCCACTGAAAAGAAGACGACAGCCAGGTAGGTTTGAAGAGCTTCTTTAATCCAGTCTAGTCTCACAGCTTCCCCGGCAGCAACTGCCGAAACCACGCACTCTATGTTCCATGCAAGGAACACACAGAACAGAATGCGCACGAGAAAACCCCCGAGAGATCCCAACAGTAGGTTTCCTTGGCCTGAATCTTAAGGACCCAGTTTAATATTGGGAACTCTGATAACTGACTAAAATCCTCCATGTGAATCCAGTTTATTGAAGCCATTCTTAACTGTGGACTTGCCAGGTAAAGGCTTTCTTCCCCCAGTGAGAGTATTGACCAGCTGTCCAATTGAGTTTAACTTCATGGAAAACATGAGGTATGAGGTTAGTGGTGTGGTTAATGGGTTTCTGGGTCTGCATGTATCTTGCAGTGGGTTGTTGTACAGCCAGTCCAAGCCTGTCCTGGTCCACCAATTTGTAGTGCCACCATGAGATAGTATGTCCTGCTCCTTCAGTAGAGGGTGTAGGCATCCATGCCCAACAGAGGAGGGACTTCCTGTTTATAATGATAATAATAACATGTGATTAAGCTGTATAAACATGACACACAACAGTATTAATACTCTTTTAAAATTATTATTAATTAGACTCAGTAAACACAACTTTCACATTTTAATACATAAATCCCTTTTAAAATATAAAAGGTGTAACGTGATACTGCCCAAAGTATGTATGTCCATTTAAACACCCCATAACTTATGTGTCATTTTTCTCCATAACAAAACCATTATATATAAACATAGTATGAATTAAAAAAAACTCCTTTTTCAGGTAAAGTGTTATTCCCCCCCACTAAGTTTAAACTAGCCATGCATAGAAATAGTTCCTTAACAGCCCTATAATCCTACCCTCTGACAACCCTAACTACCTTGCTAGGAAACTGGTTGTCTCTCGTGGTCAGCAGAATTTACGAAGCATGCACACTTCTACCTCAACTACCTATCTTTAGAAAACAACAGCTCTCCAACAATGTTTGCAGGGAGTGCACCCGGACTTTGAAATTCTATCCTATCTGCCACCAGAACTATTATACTCTACAAGTTCTTCGAGAACAGAATGAAAAGACTGCTGTTTGAACATCACTTCTCAATCAGATCTAAATCTCACATGCAACAAGATTCACCTAGGGCCAGCCCTCCAAATATATCCACATTTTATGTATCATACAGAAAAATATGTTTACCCAGTCTCTGGCAAGAAACTGTAGAAGTGCTATTCATCCTAGATTCACAAATATGTGTACATTATTATTCCCTCTCCTGAAATTAATTGTTCACTGGTATGCACAATTTACTTTTTCTGTGACTTACGTTAAGTAGACTGATACCCATAAGTCATGTCTGCACTATAAAACAAGCATTTGCAATGCAATAGGACTCGCATTTGCGAGACTGTGAGCTATTGGCACTGTAAATGATAATGCCTTTTATTTATGTGTTTTGAAAACCTGCAAGCGGTGCATAAACACGCACTTTGTACTTATAGTTGTTGCTTATGAGAAGCAAGGCTGGCAGTAACTGCGCCTCTTTTACTGCAAGCCTTGATTCTCGTAAGCAAGGATTATAAGTACAAAGTGTGTGTTTACGCACTGCTTGCAGGTTTTCAAAACACATAAATAAAAGGCATTGTCATTTACAATCCCAATAGCTCAAACTCTCGCAAATGCGAGACCTATTGCATTGCAAATGCTTGTTTTAATTGAGTTTGCAAACAAACAAGAATTTGCGCACAAAATCCACAGACATCTCCCCGAACACCACATCACTCTCTCCTACTCCCCTACCACCCACCAGATGGCTGCCAGCACCCCATCAGAATCCCCACTAGTGTCTCAGGGTGAGGTCCATGACAACATCCACCCCATAGATGCCGGAATCAAGGCGGGGTCCCAACAACCGTTGTAGGGTCTAGATCGTCCGTGAGGCCACGGTAGGCCCTCCATTTCCCCCATACTTTCTCAAATTTCCTGGGGAAGCCCCTGCTGTCATACACCACCGGCTCCGCCTCCATGCAACGATGCATGCCGCCTCTCCATATCTCTCTTGTGGGAACAGTGCACACACTCTCACAGAGGGCGGACAGATCCCTCTTAGCAACAACAAAGCTCAGCATACAGAATATCAGTTGCTTCCTTGGGATGTCTACATCATTAGGAATGCCCTCCACAAACAATTGAGGCATCCTGGGGATAACAGTAACCATCAGCTCCTCCAATTCTGAGATGATGTACTCCCAATATTGCATTTTCAAACTGTAGGAAATTGGGCTATTTGTTGTGTGGCCTGCACAAATAATAGGTCCACAATTGTCCTTACTGGGATCCAAACACCCAATTGTAGCAGTTGACTCTCACGAGGTAGCGGAGCGGACCAGTCCAAGGCCTACTCTAGGGAGCTCATGTGAGCTAGTAATCACCATTCACCAGCACATAATAATAACACTCAATAAATGATTGTCCAGTCAGTACTTTTTTTTTAGAAAAAGAAGTCCATTTATTACACACACACTACTGAATACTGTGCAATAATTTACAAATATATAAATTGGCAGATAGAAAATATCATATATGACATTGTGTAATCACCTGTGACCGCCCTAAAAGAGTCAAACCAAAATATCAAGTGAGTCTAGTAACTTTGTCATTGTTCAAGAGCAACCACTTACATGTTAAACTCATCATTGGGTACCTAGATGCATTTATCAGAACCATACTCCAGCATAAATGAACTTATTAAAGATAATAGAACAAACATACTGTGAGCTGTACTCATTAACATCAATATGGGAACCAATAAAGCATTTGAAATCCTTATGGTGAACCAATTTGCATTTCAAATCATTATAGTAAATCAATAAAGCATATGAAATAAAAAAGCTTGCATCTGTGTGCTTTTTATACTATCAAACTGCATTCATAAAAGCAATCCCTAGAAGGCATCACATTGTAATAACATTGCATTGCAACCCAACACGTGGCCCCTAGAGAATGCTTCAGTACTTGTACTTTCTTCCAACCACCTTGAGGCCTTTCAGGCCATAACGAATGCAAACATAGATATAGCCCCTAAAGAGTGCAGCACTCCCAACTGTAGAACAATAGCCCCCGGCTTGGGAGCGTTTGAAAATACAATGAAAATCCAGGGGTGGTGAATGTTTTGGGGTCCCCCCCAACTTAGGGTGGGGACTCAAAAAATCCATTAAGGGGAAAGGCTGTGCTTTCCCGAGGTCGTTGCTGGTGACACCATCATCCTGGGGCCACCACAGGGGGAGAAATCACCAAAAACAGGTCAAAGAATTGCCAGGCCCTGCAAGGCATTATGGGACGCTCCTCCAGGAGCAGTGAATATTGCAGTATTGATTCTCATGCTGAGCCGGGAGAGCCAAGCTGCTTCTTTTCTTTTGTTTTTTCTTCATTTTTGGGGAGAGGGGGGTGCCTGGTCCCACTCAGGCACCCCCATGCCTCCATTTTGTTGGGGGCAGTCGAGAGAGCCCACTCCTCACTGGCCCCCATGCAACCCGCACCTTCGTGTGCAGCAGTGGGAGCCGGCTGCTTCGTTCTCCCTGATCACTCCTGCGGGCAGGGCACAGTCATATGTAATGGCTGCCCCACTCCCCCCAAACACGGGCTCAGCCACCTCCATGTTTGACCTGTGGGGCTGGGGAGGAGGTCCCAGCCCTCTACAAGAGAAATCCACCTGCGGATTGGGAACCCCAGCGAAACAGAGTCCAGGGAGGGGGCCCCATGCGCGCACGCACCCTCCCTGAGAAGAATAATAAAATTAATTTTGCACTGACCCCCGGGCCCTGGCCCACCCCAGGAGTAAATTAAGAAACAGCAGCAGAGCCCCATGCATTTTCATCAGTCAAAGGTTGCTAAACTTTAAAGTGCCATAACTCAGGCCCTGTTGGCCCGATTTGGGCGATCTGGGGCTTATTTTACTCATGGGGACGAGCTCTATCCACAAGGGGCAGTTGCAGCAACCCTTGTCCCCTCCAAAGTGGTGCAATCCTCAAGGAGGTGGTTCAGCTGGCTCCCTCCCCAGCTCTCCTCCTGATCCTGTGTTCTGCGCACAAATGTCCAGGGTTTTCCCCCAACTGGTCCTCAGAAGGTGTAAGGGGCCTAGCCTCACTGGCTGTTGGGGAGACCCACTGGTCTTGGGGTCCACTGGGCAGGGTCCTTGGTCCTAAGTGAGGGTCAGGTAGTACCTCCTTCCAGTTCTCCATGACGGTCCCAGGATCCAGCAGCAAAGTGTAGAAAATCCAGAGGCAAGAGAGAGTCTCCCCCTTGTGCAAGAGTTTTTAAAGGGGAGAGGAAGGTTCCAGAAAACAGGCAGCTCTGGCTAATCCTGGATTGTCACATCCCCTCTCCACCCCTGCCCCAACCCTCCTGCACAGCATGTAGGGACAATTCAAAATGGCGTCATCCAGGAGCCGCTCGTCACATCATCTCTTGGGGTCTCAGTTCCACCCCTCGCTGACATCACTGCCAGGGACTTGCACACTGTAATTTCAAAGAGAGCCACCCTCTGGGTTGGCTCCAGTTGTCGGCCATTCTCCTTTATTTAGTAGGCTTTGGTAGGCCCATCCCTGGGACAGTGTGACAGCTGAGTAATTGATGGAGATCTTTTCGCCCCACCCCTTTCCTCCTCAGGAGCTTGGAGAAGTACTGCCAATTGCTCTTTTTGTGTGGGGCGTGTCCCTGCTGCTGGTGAAACAAAAATTTACTTGCCACAGCAGGGTGACACAAGGCCTGGGCTCTGATCCTGAGCTGAGCCAGGAAAATATGGAAACTCTGAATGATCCATTAGATGCGCAGTTATCATTTTGGAGGTTACATATTTGGTTTTCACGCACAGGTTACACTTCAATTCAAGATGTCAATGGTCTCTGTAGGCCAAAGGGAAGTGAAACTACACTCTAAGGCAGTTCCCTCCGTATGTATATAACGGGGTGCCACTACAGGCAAAACAGTAAGCAAACTGACTTTCGCTCTTAGTGTACACTACCCTTATAAGGCCTAACCCAGGTGACTTACCCAATCCTGCAGAGTCCCTATTGCGCTAGGCTACCTGTGCACTTGTTGTGCATGACAGTAGTTTCCCATGCACAGTGTGCACACGTGTAACTGGCCAAGTGCCCCTTACCCTTGCTCCACCGCAGTGCCCTTATTTTAAAAGGCAGACACTGGTGTTAAACATGAGCAGTTCGCTTGCCATGTGATTGCCGTGGGTGGGACACTAGTAGTGAGGCTCACCCACAGTAGAAAGTCCAAAAACCGGGTGACAAGTTAAGCAAAAAATCCGGCCGTACTGCAGGGGCAGAACCCATTGCAACACAAACATTTATTGAAAAGCTGTAATCTTTCCAAATGAAACATGAGCTGCGATCATAATTAAGATGAGACGCATTATTGTAATTAGCATTATTAGAATAGAGAAAAATACAATTCAATCATGGTAATTGTTCATAACATTGCTAACGTTACTCCTATCTATTGCTAGCCTCTATGCTAAACAGAGCATTTCGTGAGTACCCATCAGCCCAGCCTGTTGGAATGAACTAACCCCATATCTTGGTGCTGTATGTCAGGAAGCCAGGCTCAGTGCATCCACTGATGTACCTCCAACTGAGGGCATAGCTAGCTTCCTTCTCAAGATGAAGGTCGGTACCACCGCAAGTGTATCTTACAGCAGTGTTCCTTGATGACTCCGGCGGAAGTGCACCTCTCACCGACTTTAGCCCAGACGCAGTTTAAATAATAAAATGGCAAGCTAATCAAATTGTGTTAAAGGTGCAGGGCAGTGTATTTAATCAGACAAAAGTAGAAGAGTCTCCTTCTTTCAAGCACAGAAAATAAAACAATGCCTCTGTTCTGATTTTGTGTGCCTCAGGACCTAAATGTGCAGACTACAGGGCGACAGTGCCTATCAGGAATAAATGTGTGCAAGGGCCATTCTCACAATAGGAAAATATGTACACACCACTATTAGAAAATGAGGCTAAGTTAAAACGAGAACTGAAATGGAAGCTAAACACAACCAGAATAACATCTTTCCCTTTGTTGAAAAAGGGACAACTCAAAGAAAAACAATCAATAATATATGAAATATATAAAAAGCAGCGCATTACGCATTTAAAAAGCCTTACATTTCACATAAAAGCTTCAACACAAGAACAGATGCTAAAAGCTATTAAAAAAAGGCCAATTAAAAACCAGGCAAACTATAAAAATTGAAAAAAGAATTTCAAAAAAAGAAAAAACCAATCAAAGAGTCTAAGAGGCATCCAAATCGAAATGCGGCATCTTCAACAAGCCAAAGACACCCAGATCCGGAATGTCATTAGGGCCCAGGATGGATCCTGCATCCGCGGAGACCAACAGAGGCCCACTGAACAAGATCCAAGTGGCAAAGAGAGTCATATCCAGTCCAGTCAACAGACGTTGTGTAGGATTGCAGCCTAAAAGAGGAACTAGAGGTTGAAGGAGCATCCGGCATCGACATACTACACCAGGAACGCACTGCCCCCATGGACCCGCATATATTACCAGTACTCTCCAAAACCAGATTAGCACACAAGGAAGCACTGGATAAACTGTGTGCCTTAGATTATAAGCAGTACTCGGCCAGACGACACGCGGAGGGCGACAAGGCAGGCAAGATGCTTGCGTGGCTGTTGAGGAGCAATCTTGCGCAACCACCTATCACTGCAGTATACACCCTGGATGGTACCCTAGTTAATACACAATAACAAATCAATGACTCCTTTCATAAATACTATGTGTCACTATACAAGGCCCCAGACTCCAGTGACCCACAGGCAATGCATCAGTTTCTAGAACAGACGGCCCTCACACAAGTAACGCAGGACCAATACTCTGAACTAGAGGCTCCGCTCACGGTAACTGAACTCTCGGACACTATCAAGCAGCTAGCAAGAGGCAAAACCCCCGGTATGGATGGCTGGCCCACCGTATTTCAAGAATCCTTTGATAGAGGCACATTGCCCCGTTCTCTCCGCGAGGCTGTGCTCGTAGTCCTCTCAAAACCTGGTCGGGACCCCCTTCTCATGAGCTCGTACCGTCCGTTGTCTTTACTTACATCGGACTACAAAATTCTGGGTAAGTTGCTGGCCAACAGATTGCTGGAGGTGGTCCCGCTATTGGTCCATACGGACCAAAACGGGTTTGTCCCAGGCAGGAGAACGGGGCTGAACCTTCATCGCCTGTTCAAACTCCTAGAGTGGGCCCAAACGGCTCCCGAGCAACACTGGATAGCAGCCCTAGACATAGAAAAGACCTTCGATACCCTGGGGTGGGATTACCTACAGGCGGTGCTGGCTCGATTTGGTATAGACCCTAAGTTCCTACGCTGGGTGAAAATATTATACACCAACCCACGTGCCCGGGTGAAAACAGGCCGAGTTATCTCACTGCCCTTTGATATTGAGTGTGGTACCAGGCAGGATTGCCCACTCTCACCCATGCTGTTTGCCTTGGCCATTGAGCCCCTGTCCTGTGCTCTCCGCAGTCATGTTATTGACTGGGGCATTCGAGTGCACACTCAGTGGCACATAGTGTCCCTCTATGCAGACGATGCACTGATCTATCTCTGCAACCAGGACGAGGTGCTCTGAGGTCTAGTTGAACTCCTAGACAACCATGCGCGGCTGTCGGTCTGAAAGTTAATTGGGATGAATCCGTCTTATTCCTGATGTCACCCATCCAAGTCGAGCAAAGGCAGCGGCCGCCCCATGCCCCACTTACCAGAGCGTATGACTCATTTAAATACTTGGGAGTCCAGGTCTACCACTCCCCGTCTGATTTGATAGACGGCAAACTGGGGAAGGCGATCGCCAGTGCCAGGGCGAGTCTCCCGTTTTGGACTGCCCTCCCACTATCGCCCATGGGCCGGATTGACATATCCCAAATGCTCCTCCTCCCTAGGCTCCTATACTATTTCGCCGTTCTCCCCTACAGACCGCCTCAGAAGTTGTTCCATGACCTACGTTCACTCTTAGTATCTCTGATATGGGGCAACTCCAGGACAAGGGTAGCACTCTCAAAGCTTCATCTCCCTATAGCTGAGGGAGGATTGGGGGCGCCCAATTACGAGCTATACTATGCAGCCGCCCAGCTTCAGTGGCCCATGCGCTGGCTTGCAAAGAAGAACCTAGCTGAACTAGACACCTGGGCAATGACGTTAGCGCGAGCAGACCTGCTTGAATGGCTATCAGGTACTAGAACTCAGCTTCAAAGGACGGAGGGTTGTACTCTGCTATGGGCAGCCCGTAGCGCCCGGTCGCATTATGTGATATCCAAACGCCGCCCTCTGCCGTATGCCCCAGACCTCCCCATCGAGACATCACCGGGATCATACACCCGCCTAAAACATCGGGAATTGGTCGATTGGCAAGCAGTTGGACTGACAACATGGGAAGATTTATTCGTAGATTCTGCCTTGTGTGGTTTCGATACTCTGAGGGACGACTATGGGGTGGCACCCGGAACATTCCTTCTCTATGCGACACTGACACAACAGGCAACAAGGATCTGGGGGGACATAAGCATGGTACCACCAACTTCTGAAGCCTTGCAGACACTACTGATGCACGGGTCAGGTAGGAAAGCCATCACAGCCATCTATATTTCACTTAGAACGGACACAGCCCCCTCATTGTCCCCACTGCGCGAATACTGGACAACGGCGCTCTCCACCGAAATCACAGATAAGCAATGGCAACAATGCGTTGGAAACCCCAAGACCATCTCAATGAATGCCCGTCTGAAATTCATGCAATTCAATTACTTGCATCACACATACTTATCCCCGCGCAGACTGGCGCGAATGTATCCAACCTCCATAGATATTTGTCCCAGGTGCCATGACCCGGGCGCTGACTTCTTGCATATGGTCTGGACGTGTTCCCATATCATAACAAACTGGGGGAAGGTCTCTGACATACTGGCCACGGCAACGAGAACCATAATTCCAATTCAGGGGGCGCACTACCTGCTAGGCATTACCAAAAGGAATGTGCGACGTAAGAACCTCAACAAATTAATTGACTTGGCACTGGTACTGGCCAAACGCTCTCTGGCCATGGCCTGGAAGTCCCCGACGGGCCCATCCACCAGACACTGGCTGCTTTCTCTTCGGCGTGCCCTTGTGGCCGAACACGACATATTGACAGCTCAAACCCCATGCCCAGCGGCTCGGACGCAACCTGTGGACTGGCAACACTATGTAACTACCATAGAAACAAGACTTCGGGACACAAATGACCAGGGGTGATATGTCACTAACACTGGCGCTGCTCCTGACCAACGCAACTGGGACATCTCGAGCACCCACGCTAGGGCAAGCTCGTGGTTGGAGAGTGGGGCCACACACACGCGGGCGGCGACATTCAGATATAACTGTCCCACACCTCCGGCCCGGCCTGATCGCACCCACACATAACGCAACATCTGTGCTGCATAACCTCTCCCCTACTCTGCTCCCACAGTAGCACTTATTATAGCAGGACCCTGATAGCTGGCATTCCGCATAGGCGGCAAATTAAGCGGGTATATACTCATGTTATTTATAGAACAGGCACACTAGCAAGGTGGTATCAAGTTTAATAGTTTTTCTTTTTCTTTTATACATTCTGTTCTGATATAGTCAATATAAAAGTTTTATTTGTTAAGGAACTCCTAAGGAGGTCTACAAAATGCATCAATACAGTAAAAGACACAATTTTAAATACAATACAACAAATATTTCCCTTTCTTCCTAAAATACAACAATAGATTAAAAAGTGCGATAGAAGGGTGAATATGCTTTTATACAATACAAACTTTATCAATATCCCCCGTTAGACAATACAATCTAATAGCGAGATTTTAAGTATTTCCTAATAAATAGCCAAAAAAGTTTTAAAAATTGGAATATCCTATAACAGACCATTTCATTTGGTGGGGATAAAACAAATATTCTGGCCTCCTGGGCCGAATGAATATTAAATTTAATAAATGATGGTCTTAAAAACATACGCCTTGCCCTTTGTAATTCCGGACACACAAATAGGACATGATTAAAATCCTGAATTTGAGTATAACACAATTCGCAAATTCTCTCCTCTCTCTGGGTTTTATCCCATATGCCAGTAACATCTCTTAAGGGCAACAGATTAATTCTCAGAAGCAGTATCAGTCTTCTAATCCCATGTGGATGATTCCAAATTAAATAGGGTTGTGGCCTTTTCCCCAAGGCACTACCACAAACCAACTCATTTTGGGACTTAGATTTACTTAGAGCAATATCTCTTGCCATACTAATCGAGCTTGCAGACTTCTTTATCAATAGCTTCAATGAAGACTTTGGCATAGATGAATTACTATTTAAACTGAGCCCAAATGTGTCATTTGCATAAGCAAATGATCTAAGAAATGCTGATTGATCCTTTAGCTTGTCAAAGATTTCCACTCTCAGGGCCGCCCTAAGGGAACCCTCATCTCCCCAAAGGAGAGCGTTCCCCCACCTCAGGACCGCTGACAAAGCTAAAATAAAAGAGGAGACTAAACCAAATTCCAAGCGTAAAACATGTGGGGCGGCCAGAGAATTTAGATTACAAATTTGGCGGAAGAACCGGCCTTCAGCCTTGTCAAAGGCGAGCCAGTGATTATTATCCAATACTTCTGCAACATAAGTTAATGAGGGCAGAATTTTAACCTTAAATACTGACAGGACATGACTAAAATGACGTCTCCCACAAATTTTATAAAATCTATTCAGAGCACCAGCCTGGGAGGCAGCCTTACCAACACATAATTTAATGTGTTCTGAATCTCACCCATTTTTTGCAAAAACCTTTCCCAAATACAAGTATGAATCGACCAACTCTAGTTCTTCATGCCCTAACAACCACTTATACCCTTTCTTTATTCTATGACCTTTCTTGCGGAAGATTAAGATTTTGCTTTTGGAAATATTGATTTTCAGAAAATGCTCCTCCGCATATTTAGTTAGGGAATCCAGTCGACGTTGCAAGCCAATGGGAGTTAAATCAAAAATTGCAACGTCGTCTGCATAAAGTAGGGAACCTATGGACAATGGACCAATTCTAGGGGCATCCCCCCTCACTGAATTTAACGTGCCTGGAAGATCATATATATAAAAGGAAAACAGAAGAGGGGCCAACAGGCAGCCCTGCTTCAGCCCATTATCAGTCTCGATCCTGCAGGATAGACCTTGCTGGCCTCCCATCATCACTTGACACCAAGTGTCTGTATGTAATTCTATCAAAAGGCCCAGGAGATGGTGTGGCATTCCGAGATGATGAAGCTTTCTCCACAGCGTTTGACGATACACTTTATCAAACGCCGTGGAGAAATCAATGAAAGCCGTATAGACTGGCATGCTTCGAGAGAAAGTATATTTCTCTACAATGGTCTGGACAACCGCAATGTTCTCCAGGGTTCCATGGTTCTTTCTAAAGCCTGCCTGTTCAAGGTGGTAAGATGTTCTGATCATTGGCCCATTGCTGCAGGTGACAGAGTATACTTTTGCAAATAATTTGCCCGTAGCGTCCAACAACGCAATCTGTCTAAAACTAGTTGGTTGACTCTTTGGGCCCTTTTAATACAGAGGAACTATAATACTCTCCTTCCAGGAGGAGGGATATTAATAGTTCGGAAGCAAAATCAAACAAAGGTGCTAAAAAGCTCCCCAGGCCGCTGGCTCCTTTTTAATTAACACGATCGGAATTCCATCCGGCCTTTGTGCGCCGGAGGATCTGCTATTCTTTATGTAGCCCACTACTTCATCCCTTGATGGAGGACCATATTCCAGAAGAGAAGACTCCTCTGTAAAGGGCGTCAAGAAAGGTACTGTACCATTATTTTTATATAATAGTGAGATATAGACCACTTACTCCCTTTCTGGGATTGAAATAGGCAGAGCCCTCTGTCTTGAATCGCAGTATTCTGCGATCAGGTGCCAGTATTTTTTTGAGTTTTTGGCTCTGGCGGCCTCCCTTAACCCAATCCATTTGGCGTCAAACTCCCTTCTCTTTTCTCTAGGTTTATAACGATTTATAGCTCAGCTTAAGGCGATTGATTTCTTGTTGTTTACCAATGGAGAAATATAAATGTTGTTTTCTGATTAAACGGTTAATTTCTTGATTTAATACTTTCAGCAGTGGCAAACACTGGTTTGCAACTCGGGAGCCAATTGAGTCAGTACTTAAATTTTTTATCTCCTTCATTTGTGCCTCGAAAAACTGTAAAATGTTTAAGGAATCAGAACCCTGCCATTCTACATAACTTTTCTTCACCATCTCACCTACCTCGGTGGTATCTTTGGAGTCCAAAAGGAGCGGCCATTGGCTTTATTAAAAACCACCAAGCCCTGGTCCAGGTTCCCTTGGTTCAATGCTGGCAAATTAAAGGCAATTGTCAAACCCAATACACTGTGGTCACTCCATATTGACGGAGATACCACTAAGTTTTCACAGGCCCCAAACATTTGGTAGGAAACAACCACGTAATCCAATAGGCTTTGTGTATGATGGGAGTTGAAAGTAAAATCTGCTATTTTATCAATCGGAACCCTACCATTTAAAATGACCAAGTCCATGCTTCTGATACTATCAAGCAAGAGAAGACCCCGTTTGTCAGTTTTTATTTTATGTGGTAGCAGAGAATCTGGAATATGCCAAATTTCCTCTTTGTCTGGATTGGCATAAATCTCCAGTGCAGAATTCGAAATTTTCGCATTTAGATCTCCCACTAATACAACCGAATGGCATTCTTCCAGGGTAGCTATCTCATGAATATATGAGAAAAATGTACTTAACAAATGGTCAAAGTTTCTCCCTAGAGTGATATAGAGATTTACCACCAGAAAGAAAATAAGGCTGCCATATTCACCCAAACATGTCAGCTTGAGGCAAATACAAAGATTTGATGGATGGCGGAAGACTTTCTGATTCCAGTTTATCATATTGTTGAGCAAAATGGATGCCCCCCCCCGCTAGCATGACCCCTTTCGGAGTGCTGAGCATAACAAGAGAAAACAAAAAAGCCATCACAATCAAAATCTTTACACAACCAGGTTTCCTGTAAGCATATAATTGAGGGATTCAAGGATTTAAAAAAAATCAGTTTCTCATCTTTATGACCTAGACTGGCCATATTCCAGGACAGAAGTACCCCCCCCTGGCTACCTCAATGAACCGCTTCTTTCTACCACCGGGCGGTTGGTATTCAAGGATTTTGCAACCCAACTCCACCGAGCCAAATCGTCATCTATGTCTGTGTCCTGATAGGTGCCTACGGCATCTGACACCAAATTTATTAAGCGACCCCTTTTATCTAATGACACCTTAATATTTAAACCATTACCCGATGGAAACTCTGAGTCGGGGCCCAAAGCGTCTAACACCACAGGATTACCGGGCCTCTGTACTTTCGGGTACTGAAATGTAGGGCACAAAGTGTGATATTCCTTAGAATCTAATACAGGCATTAGATCCAGCCCTCGTTTCAGAAAATGTTCGCAGTTTTGCAGAACCAGATTTGCCACAATCAGAGAGCTAAAAAAGACCCTGGAATAAAAGAAGCTCTCATGCGGGTTAATCTTCACAAGCGAGATATCTCTACTTTCCACCAACTTTAGTGCCTCTATCTCAGAAAAGAGCTTAAGAATGAATCCTCTATTTACCGGGCAGGATTCACCGTCAAATAGCCAGATAAAATCCACGATGGAAGAAGGGACATTCTGCACCACATTATCTTTCTTTACAGCGTCTCTTGAAGGGATCCAAAGAGGCACTCTATCGCCAAGACTGACAGCTTGTGCCTTCTCATTAGACTGAGTTGTTAGGAGCGACACTGTAGTAGTGATTGGGATATCTGACTTTCTATTATACAATGTTGTTGACCCTATGAGAGTTCTATTGGATCCCATCTGTGAGTTACCCAGTGCCTGTGGCCCCACCATTAAGCTTGCATCCACTGTGGCCACCAGTGCTCTAGGCCGTTTCAGAGGTATAGCAGCCCCACCTCCCTTTAAAATCCCCCTACTTAAGAGAGCGGACGGCTCACTGGTCTGGAGGGAGTGAGGTACTTGTGGAGACTGCGACACTGGACTTGATGGAATATCTGCCGTTCCTGTCACCCCCATACCCCCGTCTAATGTAAAATATACTATAGTCGGGTCTCTAGGAGCACCCTCCTCAACTGGCAGTTTAAGACCTCCCTCCTCCATTGTAGTTTGGGGATCACTCTGACGATCAGGAATCAGTGGGAAACGTAATTTTGCTTTTTTCCGTTTAGTGAATCGTCTTATCTTTTTATGATTCTTTTTCATATTATCCCCTTTAGGAATTATTGTGAGACCTCCTTTCTTCCTAGCTTTTGACCCCCCTTTCCCCGATAAAGTAGGGGGTTGGCCCTGAGAGGTGGATGGGGCCTCCCCCTCCATCTCTACCCTACCTTTTTGCCCCACATAGCTCCTGAATTTCTCATCTTTCTTATTATCCATACTGCCCCCCTTTTTTCCCTTGATAAACAAGGGGTATGGTTTTAGTATGACGTTTCCCAGAGGGGGGTCCACTGTGGACTCCCCGAGGAGTGAGTTTAAACAAAGCTCTTCCTTGTCGAGATTACACAAAGGTTCAATGGGGGGTAATAGAAAAAGGGGTATTCCTGCTTGGACAGACGCATCACTCAGCTCTCGCCGGGGAACAGGAGAGAGAGTCCTAACATCTGTCTGTTCTCCCGTTTGCGTACATATCTTAGGCGAATTGTTAATGATGTCAGATTTTGTTACCTTTTGCACTTCGAACAACATTACAGAGATCATTTCAAGCATATGGTCTGAACTCAATACAGATTTCTCCAGTAAAGACAAAATGGAACCTAGTATTCTTTCAATACAGACCAAATATTCAGAGGGCACATCATGCTTCTCATTTTCATTTCCCAGCTTCACTTGTGAACAAGGCAAAAAAACGTCATGAACATCATGTGTATCGTGATCGGACTCCACGGAAGCACCAATCAGGTGACTTGTGCTACAATATAAGAAAGGCAATGAGAGTCGTCTGGGGAAAGAGCTTACTATTGGAGTATTCTTCTCCCTAAATCTACTCTTAGAATAGCCATCTTTATCAACTTGGTCATAAGGGACTTCCCAACCCCTTGATTGTACTTCAATATCGATGTCTGGGAGTGTAAAATCTTCCATTTGATGGAGTTTTCCGCATGCGGTTGCCTTCTCATCCGTACCCAGAACACCCCCCCTGAGTCCTTCCGGGGGCCTCTGGTACGCCCAGGTGCACAGTCAACACTTGATCCCTTGTCAGCGCCACCCTGTTCCGGAGAGACAACAGATACAGCCACAGTCATACTATTAGATTTTTCCCTATTCACAGTAATGTTTTGATTAATCTGCTGGGTAAATGTTGATGTTCCGAGTCCAGTTTTGCATAAAAGTCAACAACTGATGCGGTGAATGAACCAGCAGTATGGTGCTCTAAGTTTGATTAGTTTAGAGAGGTGTGCTGTATACTCTGCTGGCTCTGTTGGGTTGAATGGCGGACACGTGAACCAGGGCCCATATTTATACATAGAGGTGGATCCGATAACTGCCCACTTGAGTCGTCCTCCAGTCCTAAACTTGTCTGGGTCGTGGCCCCTTCGCACTACTTTGTCTGGCGCCCCATGAGGCCACAAAGATTCCTCTGTGCTTCCCCCAAGGATAAATGAGGTGATGTTATTAGGATGGGCTTAAGGAGCAAGCCCTCTTGACCCAGTATTGCCTCCACAGGAGCAGACCGGGGAGTTTTACGGAAAAAGCCAGTAATGGCTGGTTGAGCTTTATAACAGAGATGCTGTAAATGTCTGGACCCGGTATACAATCTCCTTAATCCGCTTGTACGACTTAGAGACGAGGAGAGTACACGGCCCGAGCGTAATTTTTTAGCAGACATCACGCACCGGCACCAGCTTACTTAAATGTCAAAAGGGAGCAGACTCTCGCCTCCACTCGGGTTGCTTGCTGAAAAATAATCTCCAGCGGCAACTTCCTCTCTCCAATCAGCCTGCTAAGGATGGAGGCAGCAGTCCTCGCAGCAGCTGGGAGGGGGCAGAGGTGGAGCAAAACAAAACGAGAGAGCCCAGAAACTTCAGGAATAACTGGATTGTGGGGCTTACAGTCAAACCTTCTTACTGTAAAAGTGGCGGAAAGGACCCAAAGATGAAAGCTCCAGGCAGGCACAGCGAGGAGGCGAGTTCCAGACGCAGCAGACCGTTTCCAGAGCCTCCAGCCTCCAGGTCGCTTCTGCAGGGTGGCAGGCTCAAACTCGCAGGTTAGACAGGCTAAGGCAGCTACCCCCAAATTCCCTGCAACCCCCAGCGCCCTCCAGTTGGCAGACCCAGGCTCGCGAGGCAAACAAAATAGGGACTGCCTTCAGTGCCCTCAATCTGATCAAAACTGCCCCACGAGCACCGTTGGTCTGGGGCAGTTAGAAGCCGGGGGCGGGAAGGAGCCAGTCCCGTGAGTCCCGTAAGTTTGCGCCGCCCTGCAACACTTCGTTGATCCAGGGGCTGTTCAGGCTGTTAGGGGCTGTTAGGGCTGCCTGCCACTGTGGGTAACGGGTGACGAAGGCAGGGAAGAGCAGTCCCGCAGGTCAAAGGTCCGCAGCCGCGCTCCGAAGCCGCTCTTGCTTCGAGCGCGCAGCCTGGGCACAACACTCAGCGGCCCCGGCTAATGGGGTCACGCTCTCACCCCCCACGCCTTCCTGAGGTTTCCTGGCAAGCTGCAAAACAGGGTACAGACTCTCACACCAGGGAGTTGCTCCTGCGCTCAATTTTCAAATTTTAACAATAAGAATGTTCAACGTAGTTCAGTAGGGCACACAGCGGGGCGCATAGATGGGACACCAGCTGCCCCCTAATTTATTTGAGCCGCCTCCGCGAGGTCACGTTCATGCAGCAGTAGCTGCGGTGGCTGTTCTTGTGCTGGCTACACCTGTTACTAACCACACTCACCGCTTGCCACTGCCACTTGCCGCCGGTGTGGAGGCAAAACAAGGCTCCTGCAGCTGTAGCTTCTATGGGTCCTTCTGTGGGTCCCGTGGCAGGGCTCTTTACCGTCGCAGGCGCTTGAACTGGAATCTCCTCGGAAATGTTGTTGGAAGCACTGGTTGCCCTGTAAGCGCGGTGCAAGAAATAACACCGCAGCACAGCAGCTCCTGCTCCAACTCCAGCCCAACTCCAGCCCCAGCTCCGGCTCAGCCCGCACTCACAGTTTTTTATTTTCGGTGATGGAATCCCGTAATTTGCAGGTATTCGCGGGAGCGGAAGCCGCGAACCGTGATCAGCCACGGCAATCTAAGCACCCACAACACCCGCTGGAATCCGCAGCAGTCTGGGAAAACCAGCCGAGAAACCGGCCGCCGAAGCAGAGGCGGGAGCAGAGGCCGCGAACCGTAACCAGCCGCAACCAGCCGCTCAGCAGCAATCCGAGAAACCCAGCCGGGAAACCGCCAGCCGACCGGGAAAACCGCCAGCCGCTCCCACTCCTCTCGCTACTCCGCTACGCCGCGCTCACTCTGATCCGGAACAATGAGTGAGTCAGAATGAGATAGCTTCGTCAGTAACATCCACTGTTAATCTCTGCAGTGGCTTAATGTCGTCATTGCTTGGTAGTAATGTTGAACGTGGGGATTTGCCCCCCAATATGCAAATGGAGATGTACTATATTTTGTACTTTAATATGACGTATTTACAGTTGTACGCTGTGTTGTGTGTAAAGGAGCATCCAGCAGAAGCTCATAATCTGCATCTTGCACTAAAGGGAACAGAACCACAAGAAAACACAACTGGAGCAGCCGCAAAGGACTCACAAGCCAATTTATGACTGTAAACTGGGACGTCAATAGCATACTCGAAAGAGCATCATAAACAGTGAAGCAAAGGCAGCACTCTCTGAAACCACACGAGTCAGAAGGACATAGATCAGTTCTCGTTCAGTTCCAACAAGGACTCTCCAAAATACTGTATCATGCGTTCACGACACAGGAGGACGTGTGGTAGTTCCAATACCATCAGGTCTTGATGTGGGACAGCCATTGCGAGTCAACAAAAATAGAACCAAAAGAGCGACCAGAAGAAACATTACAATCAGAATACCTCCAAAAATGCTTGAACACAACGAATGAATAAAAGATGGAATAACTCCAAGCACAGTCTGAAATGTAGAAACCAATCCAGATGCAATCAGTTTAAGAAAGTGGGCCACACCAGCCGTGATAGAAGCATAAAAAATACAGTGTATTAGGTCATCGAAATGCTGGGGCAATTGAGGGGCATATTTACAAGAGAATGACGGAGGGCGGCGTTAAGCTATAATTGCTAATGCTGCGCTCCGCCATTCTGAAAAGTCGGGGACGCCGTATTTACAAGAATGCAGCGCTCCCCTGTGTTTCCCCTAGCACTGGAGCTAAATTTAGCAATTTGTCACTTCTATGTGTGCTGCTTTATGCAGCACACATAGAAGATGCAACAAGTAATTTTTTAGTGGTTGTTTATGTGCAGGAAGGTACACCTTCCTGCACGTGAACAATCACTAGTGGCGATTTTCACTTTCTATGTGTGCTGTAGAATGCATCACACATAGAAACAGCAAAAACTAGGAGAAATTAATCATTTGTCCTCGTTTTGCTAGGTTAAGACCAGGTTTTCCCTGGTCTTATTTTTGGCGCTGCCTCCTATTTACGCCACCCTTGTAAATAGGGGGCAGCGTAAAAAAGCAGTGGGTGTTGTGACAGAACGCTCACCGCAACACCCATTGCCCGGGCAACTTGGAGATCAAATGTTTCTCAGACAGATGTTAATGCCATATCTTTTTGAACGAGTAAGGCTGTAAGGATTTCAGTCTGCTCAATTTATCAAAGTTAATTTCATTTCATTTTAAATCACTTTATTTCGGCCACCAGGGCCATAAAAGTACAGTATACAGTATGGGACGTAATTTAAAAAATCCATCACAAATTAGATCATATAAAAAGATACGTCAATTATTACATAAAATATATACATAGAAGGGTATGCACAATTAATTATCAGATGGGAGAGTGCCATTAAAACAAAGTGTTATTATGGCAGCAGTAATGCATGCCAAATACAGTACACTTGGAAGAAATCATATTGGAAAGCAGAAAGGGGCTTTTCTTTGGAGCACCCACATAGCACCCAGAAATTTAGCAATGGTAAAGGCCATTACTGGGCGGGAAACTGATCTAAGAATACAGAGGGCTTCCTGTTTATTCCTTACAACTATTAGCCTGCATATGGGTGCACGCCAGGTATGCCAAGGGGATAAATAGCCTGATCATGCAAACAAAACATGGGAGATACTTTCTTTTGGAGAGTCACAGATGGGGCAAGAAGTGCCTCCTTTTTCAGCCCATCCTGATGCAATTACTTTAAGGAGTAATGTGCCTATACGGAACTGAAAATGTAATTTTCTATTGGATGGAACAGACACTACGTCCCAAAAGACTCAACCCCTCCAAATAGACGTAATGCCCATGAAATCACTGGTCAACTTGGCAGTAGCTGCTTTCCAGGAATCCGCGGTTATCACAAGTGACCAGTATTTCTTTTTTATCACAACCTTTGAAGTAAAAACAGATATATCCGGATGGTCCCACAGGTCATGGAGCGCCTAACGAATACAAAACTAACTTCATATTTTTAAGCACTGGGATTTTATTAAATTAGTTGGCCTTCATGACATCCTCAAGGCTTTCTGCGTAGTGGACAAGTTCAGGAGTAGTCCACACGCGTCTCCAATACAACAAAGGCGGCAAGCGGATTTTATCTGAGACTTTAGTGACACCTAGGTAACTAAACAAGGGATAAAGCGGGTACTAACTGGAAGAGATACAAGATTCCTAAGGAATTTGTCTGCTGACTGTAAGCCTTACTCTTTCAAAAAGGAATTTGTTCTCAGTTCTAGTGAGGTTGTCGTGTTTTGTAACGCCCCATAGTTCGGCCCCATAAAAGTGATTGTACTTCAGCCGGGGAACGGGCAACTTGGAGATCAAAAGTTTCTCAGGCGGATGTTAATGCCACATCTTTTTGAAAGAGTAAGGCTTTCAGTCTGCTCAATTTATCAAAGTTAATTTGTGAAAGAGGGACCGTTGGCCACAAGGTAATTTCCACATGAGAATGTGTAGGAGGAAACAAGGCAACCTTGGAAACAGTGACAACATAAGGGACACTTGGTTTCATTCTGCAACATTTCTGATCATTTAAAATGAAATAGCTGCCATTGGAAAGTAACAAAAATTCAAACTTAATAATGGCAACACCCTTCAAATAACACCCAAGGTTACACCCAAGGTTAGCCATTGAGGAATGACACACACTGTAAATGTTATCTCCCTGCACACGTAAGAGTGTCCTAAAGAAGTTCCACAGTTGTGTAGACTAACATAAACCTCTTTGTTGTTGTGCAGACATTTGTACTGAAAGGGCAAAAACCAAGCTTCATGTAATAAATGTTCACCAATTTCTTCATACCTGCCCATAGGAAAGTGCTTTAGACATTAGGTGAAATGAAACATTGATATAGGTAAAGAAATGTATCTGTGAATCAGCCATGTGGCAGATGGGATTTCGGCTACAGTAAAATGCATAGCTCATGTCCAATAATAAGGCAAAACCAAATCTGTTGCATCAAATATTTTCATGTCACCCAATTTGATTTCAGAACCTACAATGTCCAACGTAACTGTAAAATTGATCTCAACTGACTTTGACCATGGTGAAGCATAGACAAGTCATTCTGTATAATATGGAATGCAGATGAAACAATGTTATTCAATGAATAACTGCATGTTGACAATGTAGTCATCACATTATCTACAACAGTCAATGCTTTTTCAAGATTTTCCTTATCAATTTGTCTTAACATTTCAGCAGCTTCTTCTTGAGAAATTTTCCAAATTTAATTGTATGTGGCGTATAAAAAACATTTAGAACAAGGAGCTCTGGGACCTAATAAAAAATCTTGTAAATCCATATTATCAGAGAGCAGGGATAAATGGTCTTTAACTGCGGACAAGGTGGAATATTCTAACTATTGCTGGCATAACTTTCCCACGGGAGAATATACCGGGGTCTGGCCTGCCTGCTGTAAAGCCCTGGGAAGAGTTTGAAAAATGGGCATTAAAGCCATTGTTGTTAATGGGCCATAATAACCACCCACCTGCACCAGGACGGGACCAATTGTATGGTCCATTCTGCACCATCTCATTGAGCTGTGTTTCCATGAAATTACTAAACGGTTGCCAACCATGAAATTTTGCAACAGAGGGAATGCTTGTCATATTTAAATTTTTAATATTAGCCAACCCAAGACTTGCAGTCTGTTGTACAGTTTTGTTTAGAAATATAATTTGGCATGGGATCGGACAAGCCTGAAATAAAGCATTGGTGCCCTGAAACTGCCAGTGGTAGGTCCCCAAACAGATCTAAGCTCAAAATTATCCTTCCAATATTCATATTCATGTATGGCAAGTTGTGAAATAAATGAATTGGAATAAATCAATTTTGTTTGAGTGAGTATTTTTTTCTTTGCAGGCGAAGGTGTAAGTTTATAATAATATGGAACAGGATCTGTAGGGACATGACTAGCTCTGTGTAAATAGTGATGTGCATTATGATGGTAACAAAACATTTCACCATAATTTTCAGAATTCAAATACAAATCCTCATTCCTAAATACAGGGTACAATTCTAATACAGATAGCATATTAGAAACAGTCATAGCATCCCATTCATCGTAAACAAAACCTGGGGAGAGAAAGTCACCCATAGGAACTTTAAAAACATATGGAATTTGCAACGTTTCAGCTGTACCAAAAATGTCATAGGGAACCTTACGCCAAACAATACCATCATGAATAGGAATTGCCTTAATGTTAACCAGGGACAAATCTCTTAGGGCCTTATGTGAAGAAGAAAGGGGCGTAAGCACCTCAGCTACAAGTTCTGGTGAAGCACGATCTAGAAGATAGTGCTCATTCAAAAGTAGAAAGAAAACTGTGATAAAACCAATCCAGAAGAAAATAAAAAGTAATGAAAGAAAAATCCAACAGTAGGGCCATGAAGGAATCAAATGAGTCTTTTTCAGGCAAAGAAAAAATGCATGTATACCAATTATAGAGGAATGCGAAAAATCATCAATGTCAACAAAATAACCAGAGGCAGTTTGAGCAAAAATAGGAACCTCAGCGGGCTAAGGACAGCACATATGTACTTCCAAAGGTGGTTGATTGTATAAAACGTCAGTGAAAGGATCAGGATTGTAAAATGCCAAACTCATGTCAGAAACACATCCTATGTTATCATCATTAACTCATCATCTGTAGACCCCAGTCGGGATGTAGAAAGATTTGGACTGTTTAGTGCATGTAAATGAATTTTGTGCAGGGTAGGGAGAATTGTGAAGGAACTACTCAAAAACCGCTATCTGCAATCTTCTCTCGGACTAGATCTCTACTTTAGGAATCCACCCAGTAACCACTGGTTACTCCTTCACTTTCAATGGATATAGTAACAACCTGCACACCTGAGTTATGGATAAGTCAACAAGTTAACCAATGAAACTGAGTGTGCTGCTGTGTGCTATGGGTCCAGCCTAACAAGACCTGTGATAATCAAATGCTAGAAAGGTATGGAAACGCTCCCTACCGATCACTCAGCGCACTGTGTATAAAGTCCCTAGGGCTTCAAATTTCAAATTATAACAGCTTAAACATTTTAAATTTCGGTTTATATCTTTTGAATCAAACAATATGACAAGAGATACCAAACATAATCATCAAATTTACTATACAAATTGATGAATCTGTGTTACACAAAACATTTCATGTGGTCATCATAATCACAAAACATGTTAATGAAATGTTGAGCCTGTTGTTAAAGCACAGGTCCCAACCAACATAAAATGCCCGGTCAGCATGAACAAACATAAGCAAACAGATTAATTAAACCCCAATGCATTTCGGTGTAACCCTTCGTCAGGGGCATGCTGAATTTTCAAAGTAAGCTTTAGATTTCGATTCTTTGTGGTGACCACCCACTGCAACAAGAAAAACAAATCAAAATTCTCAAATGGCATTTCAACAATATCAGAATGAAGTATAATACAATGTGATGCATAAATCCGATCTCTCCACCACTATCCTAAGTGCATGTAGATATATAGAAAAATAGAAAAACACCCGTGCATCGTGAATTAAATAACAAACGAATATGAGAGCCACCTGCAAATGAACGGTATAATATAACCAAAAATCACAGCAAATAACAAGCTCGTGATGCCGAGATACCAGGAAAACCTGACTCACAATAACAAGACAATTATCCCATTCAGTCTCGGTGAGAATGAGCCGTGTAGTCAGAAACCCCGTGATTAAATACATGCTGACTGTGATATGTGCCAAGAGAAGGAAACCAGGAATACCTGTAACGTGACATCCAAAACTCTCCGTGTAAATCAATTCCGTGGAAGGCAACTACTTCCCTAGAAACACGTACATTCTAAAAACATAAATAAACAGACCCAAGTAAGAGACCTGGCTCTGTATGACCAATGATCACTGTGCCTGACTCTATGTAAACAACAATGCCCACCGTAAGAATCCTTGTCAACTCTGCCAGTGATTCGCGTTCCAACAACAACCGCTGAAAAAATGGTACATGGGACATGCTCAAACGCAAAGAAACATGTTGTTCCAAAAATAATTCAGTACTAAAACGCTGACGGAACCAAGCGTTATGCCGGAAATCCCGCTTACCTCGGAAAAAGAAGCTGCTGCCTGACCGTTGCTTTCAAAGGTTCAACTCGATCAGTGGAGCATTCCCTACCAAAGATCTAATGCGTACGTGACGTAACTGACGTCATCACAATCACGTTGAGTTCATCAGAATTAAAGGAAATCTCCCTGAAAGTCGTATCCAGAGAAAACTTTATGAAGCGCGTTGTAAAACACACACCCAACTGGGTTAGTGATCAAGAGAAACAAATAGTAACGAGACAAGTATGCTTAAAGCAACATATCTGCAATAATAACAACGATATCACCACTACTATAATCCTCTGTTGAAAACATAAACAGAAGACTACCGGAGAAGTAACCTACTTAATAAAGCTAACGAAAAAAATAAAATAAAATGAAATAAAATAGAATGAGATGAAATAAAATAAAATAGAATAGAAAGATGCGTACGCCGTATCTAAATCTGATCACGCGTATGACCAATAATCCAACTCTAAAAGAGATAAACCAGATGAAACTGACACCGAAAAGGCCACGCGTGACCGCTCATTCTAAATGAAGGTCACGTGATTATTAAGTGCTGAATTTACATATCAGTGACTATATCACTATTATACAGTGCTCCCAAAAACACCAAAATTAATAAAGTGTAAACACCACGTGCAGATGATAGTGGCAGCGAGTGCGGATGTACATAAAAGAAACACTTTAAAGAAAGTGTGCTACGTCAAAATGGTAAAAACCAATGATCAGGAAAATCCCTTCCAGATATGAAAGATAACACCTACAGATTCCTCCCTACCTATAAGAAACATAACATTTCATAATGATCATTGAGACCTCTTGGAACTATGGTATCTAAGCTTTTTATCCAAAAAGTTTCACGTTGAGCCAGCTTGGTGAGTATGTCAATTCTCCTGGCATTTGTTATGTGTTCCAGAATAGTAAATCTGATCTGAGGGATCGTGTGTGACAAATCTAGCCAGTGTGATGCTAAACAAGAATGTCTGTTTTTATTGCGTATCATACTTTTGTGTTCAATGATACGGGTCTTTGAAAAGACATTTACCGGTATCACAGTTCATCAGAATCAAGAGAATCTCTTCTAATCCAACTGAAAGTGATTCTTTAATATTAGATCAAGCTGAGAGATATCGTCAACGGGGTTACCCTCAGGCAATATTGGAGCAAGCAAAATCCGTTGTGGTTCGGAAAACGTGATGATCTTTTGATTAACCAACCCAAAGCCTCCAGTAGACGGGAGGTTTTGTTTTGAAACATTCGGTGGAAGCCACCAAGATTAAAACCATTATCAGAAAACGATGGGAAATAGTGGAACAAGAGCCCGATTTCCATGGAGTTTTTTCAGATCAACCTCTTTTTGCTCATACTCGTTCTATGAACTTCAGAGAACTTTTAAAATTGCAACCTAGATCCAAGGTTGTAACATTCAAAGGAATGAGGAAATGTTATAATTGTGGACAGTGTGGCAATGTAACGACAGGAATATTTTCAATCATCCACACACGGGACAACCCATTAAACTCAGACATACCACAGATTGCAACTCAGAATGTGTGATATACGCCATCCGGTGTCCATGTGGACTCATTTATGTGGGGAGGACCTCACGTAAAGTAAAAACCCGTATCATTGAACACAAAAGTATGATACGCAATAAAAACAGACATTCTTGTTTAGCATCACACTGGCTAGATTTGTCACACACGATCCCTCAGATCAGATTTACTATTCTGGAACACATAACAAATGCCAGGAGAATTGACATACTCACCAAGCTGGCTCAACGTGAAACTTTTTGGATAAAAAGCTTAGATACCATAGTTTCAAGAGGTCTCAATGATCATTATGAAATGTTATGTTTCTTATAGGTAGGGAGGAATCTGTAGGTGTTATCTTTCATATCTGGAAGGGATTTTCCTGATCATTGGTTTTTACCATTTTGACGTAGCACACTTTCTTTAAAGTGTTTCTTTTATGTACATCCGCATCTCGCTGCCACTATCATCTGCACCTGGTGTTTACACTTTATTAATTTTGGTGTTTTTTGGGGAGCACTGTATAATAGTGATATAGTCACTGATATGTAAATTCAGCACTTAATAATCACGTGACCTTCATTTAGAATGAGCGGTCACGCGTGGCCTTTTCGGTGTCAGTTTCATCTGGTTTATCTCTTTTAGAGTTGGATTATTGGTCATACGCGTGATCAGATTTAGATACGGCGTACGCATCTTTCTATTCTATTTTATTTTATTTCATCTCATTCTATTTTATTTCATTTTATTTTATTTTTTTCGTTAGCTTTATTAAGTAGGTTACTTCTCCGGTAGTCTTCTGTTTATGTTTTCAACAGAGGATTATAGTAGTGGTGATATCGTTGTTATTATTGCAGACATGTTGCTTTAAGCATACTTGTCTCGTTACTATTTGTTTCTCTTGATCACTAACCCAGTTGGGTGTGTGTTTTACAACGCGCTTCATAAAGTTTTCTCTGGATACGACTTTCAGGGAGATTTCCTTTAATTCTGATGAACTCAACGTGATTGTGATGACGTCAGTTACGTCACGTACGCATTAGATCTTTGGTAGGGGAATGCTCCACGGATCGAGTTGAACCTTTGAAAGCAACGGTCAGGCAGCAGCTTCTTTTTCCGAGGTAAGCGGGATTTCCGGCATAACGCTTGGTTCCGTCAGCGTTTTAGTACGAATTATTTTTGGAACAACATGTTTCTTAGCGTTTGAGCATGTCCCATGTACCATTTTTCAGCGGTTGTTGTTGGAACGCGAATCACTGGCAGAGTTGACAAGGATTCTTACGGTGGGCATTGTTGTTTACATAGAGTCAGGCACAGTGATCATTGGTCATACAGAGCCAGGTCTCTTACTTGGGTCTGTTTATTTATGTTTTTAGAACGTACGTGTTTCTAGGGAAGTAGTTGCCTTCCACGGAATTGATTTACACGGAGAATTTTGGATGTCACGTTACAGGTATTCCTGGTTTCCTTCTCTTGGCACATATCACAGTCAGCATGTATTTAATCACGGGTTTCTGACTACACGGCTCATTCACACCGAGACTGAATGGGATAATTGTCTTGTTATTGTGAGTCAGGTTTTCCTGGTATCTCGGCATCACGAGCTTGTTATTTGCTGTGATTTTTGGTTATATTATACCGTTCATTTGCAGGTGGCTCTCATATTCGTTTGTTATTTAATTCACGATGCACGGGTGTTTTTCTATTTTTCTATATATCTACATGCACTTAGGATAGTGGTGGAGAGATCGGATTTATGCATCACATTGTATTATACTTCATTCTGATATTGTTGAAATGCCATTTGAGAATTTTGATTTGTTTTTCTTGTTGCAGTGGGTGGTCACCACAAAGAATCGAAATCTAAAACTTACTTTGAAAATCAGCATGCCCCTGACGAAGGGTTACACCCGAAATGCATTGGGGTTTAATTAATCTGTTTGCTTATGTTTGTTCATGTTGACCGGGCCTTTTATGTTGGTTGGGACCTGTGCTTTAACAACAGGCTCAACATTTCATTAACATGTTTTGTGATTATGATGACCACATGAAATGTTTTGTGTAACACAGATTCATCAATTTGTATAGTAAATTTGATGATTATGTTTGGTATCTCTTGTCATATTGTTTGATTCAAAAGATATAAACCGAAATTTAAAATGTTTAAGCTGTTATAATTTGAAATTTGAAGCCCTAGGGACTTTATACTCCTTCACTTTGTCAGTGTCAGAATGTTTAGAATTCAAATTAGAGTGCTCATCTCGGAAGTCTTGTAATTCCTGTAAGACAGAGAAACGTTCATTGATGTCTGAGGGCACATCTTCAGCCACTGCACTAGAGTTATCAAGATCTGGAGCATACATTTGAAGCCCAAACAGAAGTTTGTAGGAGTCCGGTCACCCAAAGACCTTCTAGGCAGATTATTTAATGCTTTTTGGACTCCATACAGGTGATGGATCCAACTATGACATGAACCTAATACTCTAGCTGTTATGAACTGCTTTAAGTCACGATTCTTCTGTTCCAATATCGTATTTCCCTCAGGATCATAGGGGGCGGAATAATGCACAGCAACACCCAGGCTGCCCATAGTATCCGGTAAGCCTTAGAGGAGGAAGCTGGTCCCTGGTCCGAGTGGAATGATGCTACAGCATATGCACCTACAAAGACTTGCAAGTCTTTAATAACAGTTCGTGAGTCAGCAGATCACTGTGGCCACACCCATATAAATCAAGAACAAGGATAAACAGCCACTAGAATAAATTTAAAGACATCATCTAAATGGAGTGGTCCACAATGATCCAAATATACACATTGTAAGGGCTTGTTGGAAACTAAAAGAGATTTCTGCGGTGGGCGTGCAGCAGTGGAATTCTTAATTTGCTGTCAAATGTCACAACTAAGGACATCATTTTTAGTCTACTTGCAAAGACCCTGCCACCAGTAGCGTTTCTGTAGTAAAGAAACTATAGCCCCCATACCAGCATGAGCAGACGCTAACCCCTCATGAGCAGGTATTATTAAACCTAACCTGCAGTCCCTGTTGGGTATCACTTGATCACTAGCCCCGGAAATACAGGCTATGGGGATATTTTGAGGACTCGATGGATAAGAGTATTTTGCTGAATAGCCTTTAGACAAGGGCTCGGCACTAGCCGAAGCAGTGATCGCAGCCATGATGTCAACATCAATCCTCGTTTGAGAATGAGTAATCGCAGCTACTAAAACTGTCTGAACAGCTGCCCTTCATCAACCAAAGAATTCCCTGCAACATGTATACCAACTTGTTGATGACTCAATGTATGAATAATATGAGCCTGTGGTAAAGCATCCTATAATGCTGCCACCTTCCCCCAAAGCAATTTATTATTGATATTCTTTCCTTTAGAATCAGAAAATCCATCCATTCAAGCACCAGTAAGGTAGATTATCATTAAAAGCCTGGACACAGTAATAGGAATCGCAGCCTATCAGTGTGGGGATTTCAGGATCCGTATTCTCTTGTGCCAGAACCAAAGCTTTCAATTCAGCCAGCTGAGCGGTTCAGATACCTAAAGTTTCTGTATATGTTTTTTGTGCCTGAAAAACACCATCTTTCATGACACCCTTCACCGCAGTACATGCTGCTGAATATTTGTATTTATTACCAACAACGGCTCAACTGAACGATCAGTTTAGATTATAAAATCATATTGATCACGAGCAAAATTTCACTAGACACGGGGTAATCTTGCTCATACTGGAGGTCTTCCGGTGTTTGTAAGGTAGAATCAAAAACATAATCTACATCAGTAGCTGTCAAGGAAGTGCCCCCCTGGATCCGTCTTGAATGTAAGTCTTTTGTGTTAGGAACACTGGCCTTGGTGACAGCCTCTAAGGCTGGAACAGGAGATACCACAATTATTTGTTTCCCCTGAACCAATGGCTGTTCCTTTAGTATAGCTGTTTGGACTGCAGTCAGAATTTTTTCTGTTGATGCAAAACACATTTTCAGCTGGAATATAAATGTAATTTACAAGCAACTGGCACTGTTTCACCTTCATTGAATAAAACATCTGTGTATCAAATGGAACCCCCAAATATGCGGATTACGAAGTTGGCAGTGTTAACACAAGTGTGTAAACATTTAACCTCAAGCATGTCAGTTTCTAAGTTTCTGAGAATAGTGGTGTGTTCAGGAGTCCAATTTTTATTAGAAAAATCTTCACAAATTAAATAGTACAAAAGTTTAGCCCGTTGTGCATAATTTGGTATGCATGTTCTTCCAAAGTTTAGAAACCCAAACGAGACTGAAGCTTTTTTAAAGTATTTGGTGTTTGTAAGAGAGCACATTTCTCTAAGAAATGTGGTGCTAGGCTTCTGCCTTCATTTAACAACTCATATCCAAAAAATAGGACACTGCAAAATGCAATTTTAGACTTGGGAAAATTAAATTTATAGCCATATTCAGCGAATCCCAATATTATGCAATCAACCCTGGCCAAGTGTGTGTTTAGATCATCATCGGTGAGGTAAATGTCATCAACGCATGACAATGCTTCTTTGTCAATTTGTTGTAAAATTGAAGTTACATGGGCAGCAAACAGACCTGGACTGTTCTTATACCCTTGTGAGAGTCTACACAACCTTCTCTGGGCCCGAGCGCTGTGAAGGCGGTTAAGTCACGGCTTTCAGGTGCTACATTCTGACAGAAAAAAATTGGACATATCCAATGTAGTTTTGCATTTTTTGCGAACAATGTTGTTTATCAATCCTGTGCTATGTGCATTTTGAACCGCAAAAGTGTGTGTTTGTGACTGTTTAATTGTCTGTAGTCCAAGACTATATGATACGAATGGTCTGGTTTAAGCACAGGAAACAGTGGATTATTCGTAGGAGAGATACTAGGCTCGATCCCACCTTTGATATTCAAATTGTGATAAAATCTCCCTAACAGGGCATTTAGTCTGATGTTTAATAGGGTATTGTGCTTGTACTTATGGGCTGGACTGTATAGGTATAATATGATAAGGGGAACCGTCATCCCAGCCTGCCCTGGTGTGATATAAAGCTGGGACTTGAGCAAGAGCCCATTCTGCAGCATATGCTATTTTTACATCATCGGATTTGATGGTGATTTTAATATCTCTTTCTACTCAAGCCTACCTTTTACACCTCACAACAGAAGCATGGACAAACTTTCTCAGTTTTTTCCTAACTGCACTTGGCCCTCCTACAATCAGAGAAAATTCTTCTTTAGATTTATCTCTTTAAGATTCGAGTCCATAACCAGAGGTGTAGGCTTCTTTGATGGGTCTTTTTTTGATGATAGGAGGGTTGTTTCTAGAAAATCACAGACTTCTCTAACCACTTTTCTATTAGGACCAAATCCCACTAATTACACAGTTCAATGAAGTAACAAATGACAAAATGAGAGTTTCAATCAACTGTATTTTGAGAATGATTGTATTAGAGATTCAAAGTTCGTTAAAGTAAGCAATCTCTTTAGCATCACAATTAGGAATATAACAGTATTAATCAAAGCATTTAGCATTTGTGGAAAATTAGTTCAAAGTCCACTTACAGAGGTACTTCTACCCATGAGATAGAAGTATGGTTCTTCAACTAACAGAAATAATCTACTCCGATCCAGGGTAAAGAAGATTTAAAAATCTCTATGGCATGTCCATAAAGCTTAAGAAAAGGGAAAGAGTTTAGTTCGGGTTCGGCAAAAAGTTCTCAGTTCATCTGCTACCGACAGTAGCATCGAAAAATAATCCATTATCCAAAAATAATCAAAATTCTCAAACGTTACTCAGCATAGAAAATAAATGAAAAAATAGAGTGCTCTATGCACCCCATTAAGAATAAAATTGAGTGCATTGCAAAATAATTTGAGTGAGTTGCAACCCATAAGAGAAAGAAATTGAGTGCAATGCCCCTCTTCCGGGGTTTTTTCTTTTATAAGTTCATAATGAAATGTCCATGTCATGTGCTGTCACACCATCATCAAAAGACCATCATCAGCTCAGGATGTGCATTAAGTGATCTAAAGAATAGAAACATCAGCATAGTTTCCCATTAATGCCATGAGAATGTATAAATTCATGAGTCCACACCGGCTGTCAAAAGAAACATAGTAGCAACGCAGAGAATAGTGAATGTCTTAGTTCACGGTCATGTCATTCCCATGGGAATGGGTTGTACAGACGGTAGAGAATGCACAATTTGCAACGTGAAACGCACCATGATTCTAGATCACTAAATACATTAATTTGTAGAGTAAAGTTCAACAATAGACATGTCCTAACATGAAGCCTTTAACTTGACTTCACATTCACTTCATTTACTGTATTATAGTACATTACTAAAAATGAGATAAAATCATAATAACTTTCAAGAATCAATGTTGATATTCATTAATTCTCATCATAACACATTAGTTATCCCTGGGAATGCTTAATTACTGCAAAAAATGAATTCATTATGTATAGTGCATGTTTTTCTACTTACGTTATTAAAATTGTTTCAACATATTTGTAATCTGCATGTCTCCTAACATTGGTCTATAATATTTCAAGCTTGTAACTCTTAGTTGAATAGCTGTACCACCTAGTTTTCTACGCAGTGTAATTTCTTCATTATACTCTTCGATGACTCTGGATCATGTTTCTCCTGCACTATTTTCATCCCCTTTTTATATGTCATTGTGTAAATTTGCATGTATTCTTATATTTCTCTTTTATGGTGCTTCTACTACTCTCATTCCTTTTTCGTAACAATTTCTATCTAATGTGTGCAACGCTGTAATTTCCAAATTCATGTTGTCATTTATCTTTTGTTTACATATTAGATTTTGTAAAATTCACACTCTTTCAATGCCTCCTTCTTATCTTATCTCATCAGATATCGTCACAGACTTGGATGTTTTGTCTTTTCTCCTACTCTCGAACAAAGAGGAGTGGCCCCACTTACCAAGAGACAGGGTTCCAGGTACAGAATATGTAGAAATAGAAGTTTCTCTTGGTATCGTCACACAATCATACACAAGTCATTCTACTTAGGGGCCGATTCCGATCTCGGTCGGAGGCGCACCCAATACCATTCGGTCGGGAAAAAGCCATGCGAAAGCCTGTTTCCCGACCGATCCGTACAGCACACCGAACGAGCAAGTACGATGCGCACAACAGCAAAGAATCCGGCCGAGCCGTACTCACCCAAACCAGGTCCTGTTCTCCGACCGAGGCAAATCCGGAAACGCCGAATCGAGTCGCACGGAAGGAAAAATGCAGCCCCGTCCTGCCGGACAAGTACGATGCGCTTCCGTACGCACCGAACCCGTCGCTACGCACGGCACGTCAAAGCATCCGGGAGAGGCGCACATAAGCTCCGATTCGCGCCACAACACGATCCACGGCTCCGAGACGAACACGGCAGCGACGAGGATGACGCGGCGCGACGAGGACGAGGCAAGCGACGAGGACGAGGCGAAGCGACGAGGACGACGCGAAGCAACGAGAAGGACGAACGACACGAACCAACCATGAATCCCTTCGTCCCGATCATACCAATATTCTACATATACTACCGGAACAGGCACGGACGCGTACGGCGCAGAAGGTAAGCTAGACACCAACCACAAAACACATACAACACGTACACGACACATCACACACACACACACAGGGATGCAGAATATACTTACACCAGCAACAGCAGCACCATAGGGGCGGGATGCCCATCACCAATGCCACATATGCACACAGGGGCCTGAATGCGCACCACCACCCCTACCCAGGGGGGCAGGATGCCTACCACCACTACCACCCTTACCCAGGGGGCTGGATGCCTACCACTACTACCACCCTCAGCCAGGGGGCAGGATGCCTACCACTACTACCACCCTTAGCCAGGGGGGCAGGATGCCTACCACTACTACCACCCTCACCCAGGGGGGCAGGATGCCTACCACTACTACCACCCTTAGCCAGGGGGGCAGGATGCCTACCACTACTACCACCCTCACCCAGGGGGGCAGGATGCCTACCACTACTACCACCCTCACCCAGGGGGGCAGGATGCCTACCACTACTACCACCCTTAGCCAGGGGGGCAGGATGCCTACCACTACTACCACCCTCAGCCAGGGGGGCAGGATGCCTACAAC
>CAWUFW010021156.1:0-129021 GCA_963921515.1 Calotriton arnoldi
TTTTTCTGTGAATTTCTAAGGTTTTTTAAATGCTAATTTCTAACTATAACGTGCCTGAAACCTATGGTTTTTCAGTGAATATATATATATATATATGTATCATACGAAAAGTTCAATAAAGCGATCACTCAGAGTTTGTGTTATCTCATCAGATGGTGGTTTAATCCAGTAACGCGTTTCGCCTGCACAGCAGGCTTGTTCACACACTGCATTGTGGGTAATGACTCCAATACATACAGAGTAAAGAAAGTAAAAAGGGACAACATGAATAGTACACCATTTGCACCAAAATGGCATCCATTTTGTAATGTTGTGACCAGGGATAAACAAGTATTATAGCATCATACATTTTGAACCCCTTGGACCTTTGTACACATTGCTCAAGCACACAGATTATATATTCATAAATTACTATATACAAAACAATAAATTGTGTCCGTTTCTGCTCTACCAACCAAAAACAATTAAATTTTTAGATTGATAAGCAGTTACTAGCGAGTAAAAAGTAAAAACCTTGTGTATGCTACAGTGTTACAATATATTCCTATTGCTAGGTGCTACATAACAGCCAGACGCTCCATAACGTGTGCTTCACATGGGGTCCTGTGCTTTAGTGCCCAAGAGCATGCTTACTGAATGGAGAGACAGGGGTATCCTCCAATGGGAGGAATACTGTTACCTGAAATGTGACTACCCCAAAACACCAATCTTCTATTTGCTACCCAAGGTCCACAAAAACCCAAGTATACCACCTGGGAGACCTATTGTCTCCTCAATAGGCTATGTCTCCAAACATATTTCCAAATATGTAGACCATTTCCTCCGTGACTACGTGACGACGCTACCCTCCCACATAAAAGATGTCAAAGACTTCCGAGGGAAAATCAGAAACATTACCTGGGAGGAAGACTACCTCATGACAACATTGGATGTTAATTCATTCTATTCCATCATTGATCACTCGCCTGGCATACAATGCTGCCAGCACTTCCTGAGCAATCGAAAAATCTGTTACCTGGAACATACTGAAATTTTGTTAAAATTGATTACATTTTGTCTCCTGAATAATATGTTTCTGTTCAACGGTACCATGTACAAGCAAATCCTCGGCACTGCTATGGGCACTTGCTTTGCCCCTAGCTTTGCCAACCTGTTCTTAGGTGTGTGGGAAGAAGAGGTTCAACAAAAATCTCATCTCCGAAGAAATGGAGAACAGGGTGATCAGATGGAACAGATACATCGATGATCTGTTAAGAGTGTGGAAGGGTAGTGAAGATAGTGCAAGAAATGTCATCACAAAACTGAATGACAACACTTTCAACCTCAACCTCACATACTCCATGAGTAAGAAAAATATTGAATTTCTTGATGTCATGGTTGAAATTCAAAATAACAAACTTAATACTAA
This sequence comes from Calotriton arnoldi, assembly GCA_963921515.1. Lineage (NCBI taxonomy): Eukaryota > Metazoa > Chordata > Amphibia > Caudata > Salamandridae > Calotriton > Calotriton arnoldi. The sequence goes on from CAWUFW010021156.1 coordinate 1,409, forward strand.
ACTTCACAGAAAAATCACAGCAGGAAACAGTCTTCTTCATGCTTTCAGCAGCCACCCGGAAACACTGAAATGGAGCATTCCATTTGGTGACTTGCTGAGAGCAAGGAGAAACTGTAGCACCCAGGAGGACTTCCTGGCAGAACAAGAAAATATGATGACCAGGTTCAGGGAAAGAGGATACCCCAGATGGGTACTGGAAAGGGCCAAGGAGAAGGTTAGCAAAATCAAGAGAGAAGAGACTTTAGAGGAAAAACCTGTCCATGAAGAAGACACCACCAGGGGGATTCTTACGTACAACCAAGAGTCTAAAAAATCTCTAAAATCCTCAATCAGAACTGGAATATCCTTTCCAGTGATTCTACCATTGGTCACAGATTACCAGACTGACCGCAAATCACATATAGGAAAGAAAGAAATCTTAGGGATCTGCTGGTAAAAGGAGATATCACCAATACACACCTTAACACACATCTTGATCTCCAAGGATTTTTCCCCTCCGGCCATTGCAAGGCTTGCCGTAATAGCACAATGAGGAAATCATACCACATAGGGGAGAAAAACATCAACCAATTTCTAACATGTGGTACCATATTCACCATTTACATTCTTGAATGTCCATGTAAAAAGAGATACATAGGTAGCACGACACTAGCCACCAAGAAGAGGGTTCTGGAACATATGAGAGCCATCAGTAATAAAGACCCTCATTATCCGGTAGCTAGGCACTTCGCAGATTACCACCTCCCGAACAACTCCCTTTTGACTTACTTTGCAATAGAACAAATCCAGCAGAACCATAGGGGAGGGAACAGAGTTCTACATTTGCGCAAGAGGGAGTCCTTGCACATCATTAACCTGCAAACCAAAAGCCCGGATGGGCTTAACCAGGACGAAGAAATGAGTATTCATTTACATGATTAGGATCTGGGATACTTGTCCCATCCTGACGTGTCCTATTTTCTGTCTCATTACCTCCTAATCACTGCTGTAGAGACTTCTTTTGAATTTATATGTATGAAACTGTTTTCTCTGCTTGACTACCCAGTTGTAGAAACTACATATCTGTATGCGTAAAATTGATTTATTTTAGGATCTTAACCCGCACTGTGAGAGCAACTCATGGTTTTATTTTTCCTTTTATCACAGGAGAAAAGGAAGGGGTCAACTTAGAGGATCAACTCCAACATGCCCCCCCTAACCTTTTCTTCAGAATCTTCACGGTGGAGGGCGACACCTTACAGATAAGAGATTCGATTATCATTACTTTGAACTTGATCTCCGTAGATCTGGGGTGGAGAGTTATAGTTTAGATCACCACACTTTTTGTAGTTCTAAGATCCGTGGACTTTTGGTTTATTTATGGATGGGTTGTGACTCACAACAGAGTAGTTTGTTTCGTGACCTTTACATTTGTACAAATCAGGCACTATGCCGAGATCAATACGTATAACGGTATGCGAGGAATTTCCTCTTGCAAAAACCTAGCTGTTATCTAGGGATGACCAGACTCTAAGGGCACTTGCCTCAGATTTTTCTTCCCCTGATTAGACATCTCCTCTTGGGCACTAAAGCACAGGACCCCCTGTGAAGCACACGCTATGGAGCATCTGGCTGTTATGTAGCACCTAGCAATAGAAATACAGAGTGTAACACTGTAGCAGACACGAGGTTTTTACTTTTTACTCACTAGTAACTGCTTATCAATCTAAAAATGTTATTGTTTTTGGTTGGTAGAGCAGAAACGCACACAATTTATTGTTTTGTATATAGTAATTTATGAATATATAATCTGTGTGCTTGAGCGATGTGTACAAGGGTCCAAGGGGTTCAAAATGTATGATGCTGTAATACTTGTTTATCCCTGGTCACAACATTACAAAATGGATGCCATTTTGGTGCAAATGGTCTACTATTCATGTTGTCCCTTTTTACTTTCTTTACTCTGCATGTATTGGAGTCATTACCCACAATACAGTGTGTGAACAAGCCTGCTGTGCAGGCGAAACGCGTTACTGGATTAAACCATCATCTGATTAGTACACAAACTCTGAGTGATCGCTTTATTGAACTTTTCGTATGGTAATTATGTCTGGCATGCTCCGCCGGCTGTAGCGATCCTCTGCCAAGGGCGAGGGGAGACAGAAGGAGCAAAAGCTGTCTGATATATATATATATATATATATATATACTCGTCGCCTCGCGCTGCCGCAAGAAGGAACCGCACTCCAGGTTTCTTTAGGCAATATTTAATAAGACTGACGCGTTTCGACCTTCCCGGTCTTCATCTGAATATCTGAATTGACCAAGGCTTGCAGATTCCTTTCTAAACAGGTTATCCAAAGAAAGGCAGATCGCACCTCCGTTGACTTACCCTACATCACCCCGCAGCCCGGCGACTGAGTCCTAATCCCCAACTTCCATCGCAGGTGGGGAGACAGCAAGTTTGAAGGGCCCTTCAAAGTAATCTTTCAACTCCTACAGCTGTCAATATAGAAGGGAAAGGGTCATGGATACACCTCTTGGGCATTCACTTGGAACCACCAAAGGAGTCACCATCACAGAATTTTCCAACATGAACTACGAACACTTTGGGGACAGAAGCACATGTAGGGCTTTCCCTGGACTTTGCGAACACTTTGTGGACAGGAGAGCCCATAGGACTCCCCCTGGACTTTATGTCGACTCTTTTATACCCCGACTTAACATACATCTATGTTTTGTCTTTTGCCCTATGTGCTTTTATGTATTTTCAGCTATGTATGAACAGGAACAGCTCATGTTTCAGCCAAGGTCATCAGGTAAAGAGGACCAGCTTGGGTCCCGGCACAACAACAGCACCCCACATGCATTATACAGTGCACTACTACACAATACCTGGTATCAGCACATGACCTCTGTGGGGAGCCAAATATCTGCCGAATCCTGCTACGTTTGCGCATTTATACCCCATGCAGTAGGCACAGATAGACTATACCTGTCTCAGGAGGTACTACCCAGCAACCTTGTGCCTCATAGACTGCACCCATGCCGAAAAAGAGCCAAACTCCAGCCCAACACTATAACACCACAGGAGGCCACCGTGAACCTAAACAAGTATGACATCATACCTGAAGTCCTTAACATCCTGACAAAGCAGTATGAGATCCAGTCTGAGTTAGACAAGCTCAAGAAAAAGGGCCAGAGACAGTATTGGAACACAGGGCCTAAAACCAACCCCTACCAAGCCCAGTGCAATAACGTGTCCACACAAGTACCAACCTGTGTAACTGGAGCCATATTTATGAACAAGTGGAACCCCAACATTCAGTTCACCTGTATGGCCTTCAATGTGGGGAACAGAAGTAACAATGTGTCCCATGGGGATGAGTTGAATGACACCCTACTGATGCAATGCCAAGACACATGGAGCTCAGAGGCAGGAGGGTACACATGGGTAGAGGGTAAAGGAAAAACCCATAGCAGTAAGGAAAACTACCAATGTATTCCTTGTGCTTTATGGGGAAGGGACAATACCCATCGGGGTGAACAGCAATCGCAGGAGTATAAACTATAATAATGATAGGCAGTGGGGCACCTCCCCCTTGATGGAACATTACTATCAATGCGGCGAGCACGCATACACCCAGCCCATCCCAGACTAGAAAGGGGTCTGCTCACGGGTCACCCTCTACACGCCCACCTTGGTCATACCGCATGAGCCGAGGCATGGTGCTTCTACATCAAGTACACAAAAAACTTTGGTCTAGACAGATTCAAGCACATTTGTGAAGAGTTTCAACTCTTCACGGATGCTCAAATCAGTGTAGGAGAACCGATTCCCTTCTTCACTGTGCAAACCAAGGCCAATGCCCAGTGGCTGCAGATCACCAGGTGGGAACTGCTGAAAATGATGAATGCCACTGAAGATTAAAGTAGGTGGTAAACTGCAAGTGGTTTGTGACCGCAAATGCGGTTGCAAAGCAACAGTACATGGCATAGTGGCTCGCTATTAGAAAGGGACGCCCCTTCCTAATAGCGAGAGTCGCAAATGCTATTTTGCGAGTCAGTGACTCACAAAATAGCATTTGTACATGCCTGGAAACTTTTTTGCAGTCGCAAACGGGCCAGTCTCCCGTTTGCGGCAGCAAAAAAGGTTGTACATCTGGGCTAGAAACTTTAGTTTTGCCTCCTTACGGTACCTGTCACAGTTTTCCATTAGATTCATCAAGTCTTACTTTTGATAGTCCTTGTGCAGTATCATTTTCCAATACATTCTGGAGGTCAACAGAGTATATACATAGAAGAGAAGTTCACTCAATATGTTTTACAGGGAGGATACAACACATCTGTAAGCCCATTATGTATGAATGTAATGCAAAATTGATAATTCAGTTAATTCCACCATCTGTCCTCTAAATATACCATGTAGACAGTGAATCATTTAACAGTATTACCAATGGGACATTTCTGGTAAAGAAAATTCTATTCTTAACTGTTGCATGTTTTAAGTCTGTTGTCGGGGATGAGTTTGCCTATAAGTGTGATTTCTGCATCTTTCCAGTGCATCCAGTAAAGGCTGTAGCCTCCAATACATATTCCCTCACCATGCCACAAGGGGGCAGAGTCGTGTACATGTGCTGAGTGGCACATATAGTGTACTGAAACGTGCGGCTTGAGACAGTTTGTGCTTATATAGAGGAGTGAGGCTTGGAGAGTCTTCAAAGCATTTTAACAAGGCCCACAGTGGAGGTTGTGCAGCATGAGGATGCAAATATACCAACTGAGACAGCACATGGGCCAACTAATAAGAGCACATGTGGGGCATACACCGTCCTTGGGATATAGTACATGCATGAAGGATGCATTTTTTAAATCTAGGGCAATTTGCACCCATCACAAATGATTTAATCTCTTTATCTATCAGTGTAAAGATTGGGAGTCAATAAAGGAATCATTCCAAAAATATATTGTTATATTAGGCACAGTCATCATTTTCACTACTTGAATTCTGCCGCACATTCAAAGTTCCATTCAAGATCAGCTGACTATGTCATGTATGGACACCAGAGAATTCAGGATAGCTTCCACAATCTACTCAAAACCGAGTTCATTTTGATTCCCAGATATTTAAGCACTTGTGGTACCTAACATATGTCTTGATACCCAAGATTAAGTTTAGCAGCGTTGCAGGACAATGCAAGGGCCTCACATTTCCTCTAGTTAATTAAATAGATTAAGAAGGCCGAAATGGAATTGTTTGAGGACTTTAGGTTCTACAGTGATGAGCAAGGTTCAGTGATTGTCATGAATATATAATCTGCATAATCTGTTATAATCAATGTATCGATCGCCTTTTCGATGTCTAAGGATGCTATCCAGGACAGTTCCACCTCCCCTCTCGCCCACTCCAGCATTGCAAATATTCTACGCAAGTTCAAACCAGTGTTTCTCCCTGGTATAAAACCGTTCTGGTCTTCATGGACCAGTAAAGGAATAGCCGCGACTAACCTATTCGCTAGTAACTTCCCGAGGATCTTGTAATCAACGTTCAACATTGACAAAGGGCGATATGAGGCCATTAGAAGAGGGTCTCGGCCTGGTTTCGGTAGGACCACCAGCCTCGCCTCTCTCAGAGTGAGCGGGAGTTCACCCTTCTCAAAGGCTTTGGCGTACATGCTGGCCAACCGTGGCGTTAGCTGTTTAAAATAGGTGGTATAAAATTCCGACGGCCAGCCATCTGTTCCCGGTGTCTTGCCGGTTGCTAATTGCCCTATTGCTCCACAATCTCATCTACAGTGATGGGGTCTTCTAGGGAATCGTAATGCGCTGGTATAATTTGTGGGAGTTGAATCCCAGCAAGGAAGCTCTGTTTGGAGGCAGGGTCTTTGAGAATGGGGGTCGCATACAGCGTTGTGTAGTATTCAAAGAAGGACTGATTAATAGCCTCCTGCATATTCACAAGGGTCCCTGCAGATGTGTATACGGCAGTAATGGGGTGTTGAGAAGCATCAGATTTCAGGAGCCACACTAGCAGCTTGCCCACTTTATCCCCCTCCTTGTGTCTGCGTGCCAAGTATATTTTGTAGTCCATTGCGCATAGGTCATCCATTGCACCCTTGTACGCCAGGCGGGCTTGGGCCAGAGAGGGACCTATCTGGGGGTCGTTGGGGATGAGTTGTTCACATCACTCTACTTCCGATTCATGAGTCTGGAGCTCGTCCGTCAGTGATTTACGGGCACCATAAGTGGTTTTAATTGCATGCTCGCGGAGGGCCAGCATTTGTCGAGAAATACAAATCGATGGAGCTCGAAAGAGTAGCACGATATGAAGAGTCAGCTAGTGCGGCGCACGGCAGTCGCCAGGTCGATATTTAAGGTCATCTCGCACCCCAGGACAGGCTTAATTTTAACGGGTTATGGTCAGAAAGTGCTTGTGCCAAGTAGTCTGCCTGTAATATGTTGCGTAGTGCATTATCCGAACAATATATAATGTCTATTCTAGTGTACAAATCATGTAGCGCCGAGTAGTGCGAGTATGTGCATCTCAGAGGATGCTTGCTGCGCCATACATCGTGGACTTGCATGTTGGAGACCCACTCTTTCATGTGTTGCGCCAGCTTGATAGACTGTGCTCCCAGAAGGGGGGAGGACGGGAACGGTCCAAGCCAAGGTCGTGTACCCAATTAAAGTCTCCACCCCAGTACGCAGGGACGGTAGGATCCACGAGCAGGGGCGGCATGAGTGTTTGCAGGAATGAGGATTGACCTGAATTCGGGGCGTACAGAGATACCAGCGCCAGTGGAGATCTGTTCGGTTGGCCCTCCATGGTAACATAACGGCCATGTGTATCCACTCAGGGGTGTGTGACCTGCAGCGGGGTCCCTGGTGCCACCCATATAAGCGCACCCCTGGCATACCCCGAGTACGTGATGCCCAGGACCGTACCCCTCCAACGCTTACGGAGTGATGCAAGTGTTTGTGTGGTGAGATGTGTTTCCTACAACAGTGCGAACATGTTCTTGCGGATTCGTAGATATTGATACACTTTGTGTCACTTAGCACATCCGGCCAAACCCCTCATGTTCCAGGTCAACAATGTATAGTCTTCTGTCATCATTTATCTAGTTTTGAGGAGAATGTCCAACACATAGCAGGCCCCCATTGCCCAGCCCCCCCACACCACCCCACCCCCCACACATAATGCCAAAAGTGTATTAGTTGCCCACACTCCCTGCATTGCATAGACAATTGGAGAGATCGACATATTAAAAAGAAGTAGAAAAAGATTCCCCAACATCCCACCCTAGGCCGGCTTGCCAACAGGCAATTGGCCATTTGCACTGAAATGCAATTCAAACGTGCAGAAAAATAACACATAACAAATATAAACAACATTGGTGCTATAACAGCTACTTATCACTCGCTGAAGGGGGCGCAGCAGGGCAAAGCGTCATTTCCGGTGTGCCACCTTTCATGGTTCAGCCTGGTGGCACATTAGTTTGTTCATAGCATACAATACTTACAATGGAAGCCCTGGTAGGTGCTCTGAAGTGTTCAGCCCAGCGCGTCGGCGGTCTGCAGGGTGAGGGCTGATACGTCCCCCAATAATACCTCAAGCTGTGAGGCCATGAGAGGCGATGTTTGATCTATTGCTGTATCCAAGTCCGAGTCCAGTCTTTGGGAAGATGTGGGGCTGCCTATATGCTCTGCTGTCTTGATAGCCTGTGCACGCTCTTGAGCCAGCTGGGCTTTCGTCGGTCGACGTAGCCTTCCCCTGCCGCGGCCTCTGCGGGGTCCCACCAACTTCCAGGCCTGGTGTGAGTCCGTCGGTGATGCGGGTGATGCGTGTGCCAGGCCCTGATGATCTATCCAACCCCACGCCTCTTCAGGTGTATTACAGAATACCGTGCCTTCCTAATGGCAAATGCGGAGACGCGCCGGAAATTGTAGTGAGTACTGGATGTCATGGTCCCTCAGACATTTCTTGACCTCCAGGTAAGAGGAACGGCGGCGCTGTACAGTTAAAGTGTAATCCGGATATATGTGGACCATGGAATTATCGACTTGCCAGGGGCCCCGGGCACGAGTAGCTTGCAATATGTGGTCTCTGTCTCGCCACCACTGGCCTGGGGAGAGCTCCTGGGCGTGGGGGCCACCCCGGCACCCTGTGAGCACGTTCTATTGAGAAGAACTTCGAGGCCTTGCCTTGCAAAATGTCTTTAAAGAGCCATTCCTCCAAGTAGAGTTCCATATTGGGGCCCTCCGCACGTTCTGGGAGGCCCACAATGCGGACATTATTCCGGCGTGAGCGCCCTTCTTGGTCCTCCACACGTGATTTTAGGTAGTCTACCTCTTGTTGGAGGGACTGTAGCTGGGTGGTCGTCGCTGTCTTCGTAGGGCGTAGAGACGCCAGTGTTGTTTCGGACTCCTCCACCCTTCCTTTCAATTTCTTCTGGTCCTCTCGGAGGTATCCCATATCTACACCCAATGAGTCAATCTTTGTGCCTAGGGTGGTTTTGATATCTAGTATCGCCGCCATCAGCTCATCAAATCTGTGCGAGTGGTCACTGCGGTCACCGAGGGTGTAGGGCACCGGGCGTCCCACACTCTTTGCATTCTGAGGCATCGGTTCCACCTGCGGTGGTTGCACCTGGGACTTCTCTACTCTGGTCTTACCCATCTCGGCGTTGGCAGGGGGACAGGGGGCCAGGTGTAGGAGTCCGGCAGTGGTGGTAGGTTTCGGGGCAAGTGTGAATGTGGCAAAATCGTGGGTTCTTATCGTCGCAGCTTGAGCCTTCGAGTCGCAGTGCAAATCCGTGTGAGAGTACCTCACCTTCGCCTATTCGTGCGAGGATATAGAAGTATAAAATCCAGGTGCCACAGTGAGCAGGGTTATAAATGTGCTCTTGAGCTGTCCAATGAGCTTCTCAGGGGATGCCCCGTGTTTTGAGTCGCCCCAATTTTCACAGCATCGGAGGGTCGCCAAGGTGGGCACTCCCCCAATAGGCTCCAAGCCACAGGGTCCCAAAGATCAGCGATGGGGAGGCCCGAGTCTCCGCGGCCCTCCGCCCTCACCGCAGGTGTCCCCAGATACGCCCCATCCTGCGCTGCGTCAACTCTGCTGTTGCCCCCAAAGAAATGCATGTAAGTGAACACAGACGTGTTGCTGCTGGTTGTTAGATGTCTATGCCCAGGCCGTTCTGCGCAGCACAGAGGGGGGGAGGTCTCAGGGATCAGGACTGGCTTCTGTTCACTGCCCTCATTATCAGGATGGGGGGGTTCTCAATGCCTCTCCAGTCCCGTAGCACTCCGGGGGTTCACCCACCCGAGGGGCAATCCGTCGCGGCTACGGGCCGCGCAGGTCGACGTACTCGGTGATGCACGGCGCTCCGTAGTGATTTCACCGTTGGTGTCGCGTACTGAGGCAGCGAGATCGTGGGCGGTTCAGCCCGGGCCTTCAGAAAAGCCTGAGTAGGGGAGGGGGCCGTCGCAGTCCCTCGGGCACCAAGAATGGCCTGGGTGCAGGGGCGGGCTGAGCGATCGTCAGCCTCCACCGAGCCGTTGCGTCTCCAATCTAGGTCTCAGGCCTCTCCAATCCCGCAGCACCCTGGGGGCTCACCCGCCCTAGAGCGAGTTGTCGTGGCCGCGGGCCACGCAGGTCAACGTGCCAGGGGATGCGCAGCACTCTGCAGCGACGCCACCGTTGGTGCCGCATACCGCAGTAGCGGGATCATGGGCGGTGCAGCCCGGGCCGTCAGCAGATCTTGAGTAGGGGCGGGGGCCGTTGCAATTCCTCGGACACCAACAATGGCCGAGCGATCGTCAGCCTCCGCCGAGCCGATGCGTCTCTGGTCCAGGTCCCAGGCCCCACGGGCCAGCGAAGCACCTCTCAGGATTGAAGCCTGCAGAGCCTCGCAGGTCGCCTGTCAGCGCTGGCGGGTGCAGGAATTAGTGCGGGGAGACTTCCGCTGCCTGTTTCACCGGGCTCACTCAGCCAAGGCAAGGTGTTGGCAGGATTTTTCCGGCGGGCCAAAGCGGAGCTCAGTGTAGCGCCACCGCTCTCACCGCCAACTTGACCACGCCACCCCAGCTGTCTCACTTAAGGGATCATAATCCAGGATTCTTCACTTTGAGATTTGCTCCCCACACATGACCTGCTGACTATATAATAGAGCAATTATCTTCCCCAATCAGAGAAATTATCTTATCACTGACTGGGGAAGACAGATTTAAGGGAGCAGTTTTTGGGACTGATGTTAGCCAACACCTTTTGATTTTGCTAAAATAATAAGTATAATATACTTACTTAAAGGGGCTTTCAGCCACCTCTCTTCACCTATTGGTCTGTTGTTGTGTCAATCCCATTTTGCTTACGCCCACTACAACATACAGCATGGGGCAATGGGCTAGCCTACTGAAGCCTCTGGTTAAAGTCACTTTGAGTGACTGCATTTTGCTCTTTCACAAGGTGCACATCCACACACAAGGAATTTCTCTTTAGTGCCTGTGTTGCCTGGTGTGATATTAGAACACAGGGCACTTTCCAACTTTATCAGTTCCTGTCTCCTTCCAATGAGGTTGTAAATTCCTTTTGAAGTGGACCACTGCTATTTCACAGCATATTATATTGTGTTCCTGGACTTGGTTTCACCAATGGTTCTTTAATAAACTTTGCCCAGGAAGAAAAGCAAACTTTATTGAGTTTAATTTTTGCAGCACACTTGTAACAGTTTCATTTAAACATAGGTGGGTAGTAATTTAGTTTTTAGTATCCAATATTTTATCCTGTGGACCCTCCTTCCTTCTTTCTTTACTTCTTTCCTTTCTTTGTTTTTGCCTATTCCGTTTTTTCTTTCATTTTTGCCTTCTTTTCTTCTTTTGTTCCTTTTTTCTTTTTTGCCTTTCTTTCATCTTTGTTTCCTTTTTCCTCCTTTCTTTCTTTTTTGCCTTCTTCCATTTTTATTTCCTTCCTTTCTTTCTTTTGGCCATCTTCACCCTTTTATTCTTTCTTTCTTTTCTGTCTTCTTTCCTTTCTCTTTCCTTCTTTCCATTCTCCTTTTTCTTTTGTGAGGTTGTCTCACCAGTTATCCTTGAGGTGATTAATATTTCTCTCAAATCAGGTATAGTACCGTCCTCTTGGAAACATGCGAGGGTTAAAGCACTTTTGAAGAAGCCCAATCTGGACCCTGAAGATGGGCTAAATATCGTCCCATTTCTTTATTACCCAGACTAAGTAAACTTGCTGAGAAATACACGAATTCTATTTTATCCACCTTTTTAGAAAACAATAATTGTTTACACCCTACTCAAACCGGCTTTAGACCTCGACAGGGCACGGAAACTGCCCTCATTGCTGTGGTGGAAGAAGCTAGGAAGATTTTGGATTCCGGAGGCTGCTCTGCTTTGATCTTATTAGATCTTAGCGCAGCCTTCGACACGGTAAATCATCAGTTGATGATTCAAAGACTTAGGGAAGAGGGAGTAGCCGGATCAGCTTTAAAATGGCTACAATCCTTCCTTCAAAACAGAGTATTCACAGTCTTTGAAGAAGAATCCGCATCTAAACAAATTCCTCTGACATGTGGGGTTCCTCAAGGCTCCTCCCTGAGCCCCACTATGTTTAATATATATTTGCGGTCATTAGCAGAAATAGTTCACCCCTTTGGTATACAGATTGTCACATATGCTGATGACACTCAATTGATTGTCTCCCTGACCCAACATTCCCAACAAGGCCACAATCTAGCTGCATGTCTTGAGAAGGTTTTTTATTGGATGAACAATTCATTTTTAAAACTCAATGGAGCTAAGACGGAACTTATGCTGCTGGGGAAGTCTGCCCCCCTAAATATCGATTCTTGCTGGCCGAGCTGCCTAGGCCCTCCCCCTGTTCCTAAGCAGCAAATTAAAAGTTTAGGAGTTTGGCTTGATACAAATTTAAACTTTACTGAACAATCACGGAAAGTAGCGGCCTGTTGCTACGGCCTTTTAAGAATGATTCGGAAGATTCTTCCTTTACTACCTTTTATGGCCAGACGACTGCTGGTCCAAGCTCTTGTTCTTTCACGGCTGGACTATGCGAATGCTATCTATTTGGGAGCCCCACTATCTTCTACCAAAAGACTTCAAACAGTGCAGAACTGTGCGGCGCGCATGTTGTTAAATATTCCGAGACGTATCTCGGCTAAACCCGCTCTCACCTCTCTGCACTGGCTTCCGGTCTGTCAAAGAATTCAATTTAAGGCAATGTGCATTGTACACAAATCACTCTTTGATAATGGCCCTTGCCTGACTCGCTCATGGATTCAATCCTATTGCCCTAACAGACCCCTTAGATCGGCGAATAAAGGCCTGATTGTAGTTCCTAAGATTAAACGCGCTCGGAGTGGAGGTCGACTGTTTACATACAATGCAGCCAGATTATGGAACAGTCTTCCTCTCCACCTACGCTCTGAGACTAATCACCCTAAGTTCAGGAAACTTCTGAAAACCTCTCTTTTTCTCTGAGTGTCGCATAGCATCACTGTTCTCGCAGTGCTGGGATGCCTCTGGGTAACCACGCGCTTTAGAAATGCTACTTCATTCATTCATTCATTCATTTCTTCATTTATTCTTTCTTTCCTTTTTCTTTATTCTTGCCTTCTTTCTTCTTCGCCTTCTTTCCTTTTTTTCCTTTTTATCTTTATTTCTTGCTAGCTTTCCTTTTTTCCTTCTTTCCTTCCTTTTGTCTTTCTTTTTTGCCTTCTTTCCTACTTATTTTTTTGCCGTCTTTCTATTGCTCTTTCATTTTTTTTGTCTTTTTTCCTTCTTTCTTTCCTTTATTTCTTTTTTGCCTTCTTTCCTTTATTCTATCTTTTTTCCTTCTTTCGCTTTTTCGATACTTATTTCCTTCTTTCTTTTCTTCTTTATTTCTGTTTTGCTTTCTTTCTTGCCTTCTTACCTTTATTCTTTCTTTTTTGCCTTATTTCTGTCCTTCTTTTTGCCTTTATTCTTCATTTCTTTCCTTCCTTTGTTCCTTCTTTATTTTTGCTCTTTCTTTCTCTTTCTTTTCTTTTGTCCTCTTTCGGTCCTTCTTTCTTACCTTCCTTTTGTCTTCTTTCCTTCCTCCCTCCTTTCTTCATTTTTTCTTTCCTTTGTCCTTCCCTTTTTGCCTCCCTCCGTTCCTTCCTGCCTTTTTTGCCCTTCTCCCTTCTTTTTTTGTTCACCTTCCTCCCTTTTTTCCTTCCTTCCTTTCTTCCCTTCTTTCTTGCATTCTTTCTCAAAGATGAGGCTAGCAGCCAATACCAGACCAATGGCTTTTTTTTAGATCTGTGATAGCCAAGACCTTTTGATTTTACTAAAAGTATGTATAGCATAGTTACATATAGGGGTTTTCAGCCGGACTTCATCCCTTAGTCTGTGATTATGTCATTCACATTTTTCTCCCACCCACTCCAGTATGCATCAAGGGGCAATGTTAGCTCACTTCAGCCATTGACTGACATTACTATGAGTAACGATATGCTGTCCTCTCACAAGGAGTACATCCATACACAAAGTAGTTCCCTTCAGTGCTGGGTGTACGATGGTAGTGTGTACTTTTTTAAGATCAGAAAACACTTTTGGCCTTAGCCAATGTTTTTTTTAGATTTAATGAGGGCCCGACAGCTTCCCGAACAATAAAGTTTTGCAAAAACCACGACAAAGGAAAACAAAAGGCGGCCAACCCCGGACCAATTGGCTTTTCCAGTGCTTGTTTAGAACTGTGTTAGGCTTCTGAATCTCTTCCTTAGGCCATGATTGTTTGGTAACAAATGAGCCCCAGGAGATCTTAAGGAGTGGGTGTTAAGGCCCTGGCAGCAGATAGCTCAATTTACAAATTGAATCTGGATATTTGGCAAGAAAGAACAGTTGGTTTTCAGAGCATTCTCCCAGTTCAAATAGAGAGGAACAGATATTCTACTGGGACAATGTTCCTCTTTTGTTGTAGAGCACCGAACTGTGTCTGGACTCTTTTTTATTAGTTAGGGCCTTCTTAGGTGAGGGGTAGGGAGAGTTTCCACAAGGTCACTCTCCCAGTGGTAATTATGGTTTAGTACCTCATCTTACACAAAGGAATTCTTTTTTCATCACCAAAGATCGTTTTGTTAATATTCATGCTAAGAATTGAGGGCAATGTTTTCCCCATGTTTTCACTAATGATTAAGTTGTTGAACTCGCCTACCACATTGGTACTGGTGCCCTTGGCACTGGCCATTGATCCACTCTTCATATCTGGAGGGCAGGATATTTAAATGGCCTAAGACCGTTCCACACTGGGTGGACATCGCTCCTTTGCTTAAAAGCCAGTTTAGGAGATGGAGCACGCGTACATGGTTTTCGATGCTTTTGTCTTATTAATTCTTGGCGCAGAAGGTGGTGAACCTTTACACAGATGTGCAAAACAATAAAACAGCGAGCTAGCACATCATTCACACCTCCCTCCTTATCCCCAAATTCATCCAAATCTCTAGCGTAGAAAGCAGTGTTGCATGCACATCCACTGCACCTGCTGTTTCCAAAGGTATGACCCCAAAGGATCAGAAAAGTTCAACATATATATGTGAAGTGCACCGCACAATCAGTATTCCACAAAAGTCTGTCCAATCTTTTCATATGACATCCAAGGTAATCTTTATTTTTCTTGGAAATGGAACAGAACAGCCAACATGTTTCGTTCACTACATGTGAACTTCATCAGGGCTGTAAAAACATACATATAATATATAACAACAGCAATACCATATGAAAACACATGATAATTAAAAATAACATATCAATATTTTCAAATATATATACATAAAGGTACAGAAAACAAGAAGAGGATAGAGTGAGAGAGTAATAAAACACAACATAAAAACACATTAGCATTAGATTGGTCCGAAAAACTATCTACTAGAACCAAGCAATATGTATTGGTTAGACACACATAGAGAGCAATTACCTTGTCAGCCCTAGTTGGTAATTGAGGCCACAAACAAAATTTGCTCCATTTCACAGTAACTAGGTTAGCGAGGTCTTGTTTCGCGTATAGGTCTGTCTTAAAATAATACTAGTCAGTTCTACCAGTAAGTACTATCAAGATAACGATTATATTTGTGCAACATTGAGAGTGTAATTTATGCAATTAGTGATAAGTGTAGGCAAGTGTGGGCACAGTGTAAAAAGAAGAAAGGGGCAAGAGTGCAATCTTAACACCAAGGGACAGTTGAGAAGACTATAAACACAACATGCGGGGGAGGAAGGGGAAAAAACATACCATAAAGTTTGACTCTCAGCCACGGATCATCATAGTTTGTCGATGTAAATTTCCGGTATAAATATTTAACCTCAATTCAACAGGTCCCCATATGTTTGAGGGCGAGCATATGTCATCATCATTGTTGATTAAATAGCAATGAGGCACCTACAAATAATGTTTTTGGGAATTTCATTTAAACGTATTTGTTTGTACATACTTGTACTCAATGATTCTAATGATAAATCATTTCTAAATACAAAAGGTTAGCACAATTGTGTGCTTATTGACATTTCCACACAAAATATTTACGTGCACCACTCCTAAGAATAGAAAGCAATATGCTGGATGATAAACTGCTGTGCAAACAGTTATATTTTTGGTATAAAATCGATTGAGAGGGAAGCCTGTTAAGAAACAGCTACATTGTACCAGTGACGGTAGCCTTGTATGTGTCACTGGTCAATTATTTCATCAAGAACAGAGAAATGTGTTAATATCATGCCAAGGTGAGATTTGATGGCGGAATGTAGAACATAGTAGTGTTAAATATAACCACAAGCATTGCCATGCATTAGCTTGTTACAAAATGGCTAGCGTACGAATCACATTGCTACAATGCTAGATTAAAGTCTATAGATGATAAAAAGGCCTTGGAAGGGTTACGTAAAACCATATAGCCCGCACTGCGTATTTTAACTTTACGTGCTAATATCATGCCTAGTTAAGATTGTAAGATTTTATGGCGGAATGTAGAACATAGTAGTGTTAAATATAACCATAATCGTTGCCCCGCATTAGCTTATTACAAAGCGGCTAGCGTACGAATCATGTTGCCATCATGCTAGATTGAGACTTCAGGTCTCCTTCAAATATATATACTGTGTTACGGCAGCCAGATAATGTAGTCCATAAGCACAGTAAGGCCATGCGTCTTGCCGCTAAATCTACAAAATAGCTAACGTAAAATTTAGAACTCCCAAGGAGGTCTTACCTTGGTGTGTGCCATTTTCGAACCCCCGAATGGACGTTTCTTTGCGAGTCCACTTTCTGTGAGGCTCATCCGCGTGTGTCCGTACTTACTGATTGTAAGAAAGCGATGCTGTAATACCGATAGAAAGTCGCATACCCACTAGTTGTGTGGGAAAAGATGTAGAAAACCCCAAGTAAATAAAGTAACTTGCTAATAAAAAGAGTGTGGACATGCAGCAAGATTTGGAAGTCACTATTAGGGCTTATAAGAAGTAATGTTATTCCTCATCTGTATTATGACCCATCTCAATACACCTTAAGTGACAGATCCAACCCGCCTCATTTTGACGAAGTGCCAGTTCTCTATCCTCACCCCTGACTACGGGTGAAATGAGGTCAATTCCGTGGAACCAGATGTCTAATCTTCCAGCATGGTGATCCGTCATGTGCGTAGTCATAGGATATCTGGTGTCATGATGTCTAATTACCCTAACATGTTCCTGTATTCTTGTTTTTATTGGTCCTCCAGTGCTACCAACATAAATTATATTACAACTGCATCCAATTGTGTATGTCACAAACTGAGTTTTGCAGTTAATGGTGTGGCGTGTTGTATGAGTGTTTCCGGTATTATACCTGAATTGTTTGGTCTTATTCTTGCCATATTTGCAGACACTGCAATCCTCGCTTGTAAAGAACCCCTGCACTGCTTTTGGTAACCAAATTTTTGTGGGTCCATTGGGTGCTATATAGCTCGGACATAACACGTCTCTGATGGTTCTGCCCCTCTGGTATGTCACACTAGGTTTGTGCGTGATTACATCATTAATTCCCGGTGTGTCCTGTAATCAGGGCCAATGCTTCCATAGAATCTTATACACCTCATTACTATGTTTAGTGAGTTTGGTGATAAAGGACAAACAGCTATGTTTGTTTCTATTGTCGCTAGTTCTTTTCATTAATGTATCTTGTCTGGGAATTTGACATATTCTTTTTTCTACTTGTTGTAACACCTTGCTTTTATAGCCTCATTTAGTAAAGCGGTCTTTCACCTCCACTATATTAGTAGAAAAATTGTCTGCCTCGCTGCAGTTCCTCCTAACACGCACCATCTCTCCATAGGGGATGTTGTCAATGGTGGATCTGGGGTGGGCACTGGTTGCATGGAGAGTACTGTTGCAAGTCGTGGGTTTGCGGTAAAGGGTGCTATGTATGCGCCCCTCAGTATAGAATCTAATGTCCAGGAAATCAATTTTCTTTTTTGTTATACGTTATAGTCAACCTCACATTGTACGGATTGTCATTCAGATATGTATGGTATTCCATGAGTTGGTTCACAGAACCATTCCAAATCAGGATGATATCATCGATATACCTCCCCCAAAATATGATGTTTTCCAACCAGGGGGAGGCATATCGTCCCCATGCATGTTCCTTCTCCCACCAGCCCATGAAGAGGCCAGCGTACGAAGGAGCAAATTTTAAACCCATGGCAGTCCCCTGTGTTTGGTGGTACTACCGTCCTCCCTGTAGGAAGAACATTTTTGATAAGATTAGATCAAACATATCTATAATCATGGCATTATGTTCTAGCCAATCAGCTGTCTTAGTTTTAAGAAAAGACTCAATGGCCCGTATGCCAAACTATTTTTTTTTAGTAGTTGTGAAGACTAGTGACATCTAGTGTGGCAAACATAAGATCCTCCAACCATTGGACATCTTCAAATTTGTTTAAAATGTTTTCAGTGTCCTGTATGTAGGCCGGAATGTTGCATACAAAAGGTTGTAAGAACCCATCAATGTACTCCAAGAGGCGTTTAGTGGGAGAGTCCACCCCTGAAAAGATGGGCCTCCCTGGGGGAAAAGCACCCCCTATGTGTACTTTAGTAAGAATGTATATACAGAGAAAGCAGGGGTTTCTTACAGTAAGGTATCAAAATTCTTCATCAAATATCAAACCATTCTCTCGACAGTCTCCCAGTCTCATATTAATATAAATGGTCAGTTCTTTAGTTTGATTGTAAGATACTGATTCATAGCATTCAATGTCCATGAGTTGTCTGTCAATCTCATGCATATAGTCATCTTTATTCATCAATACGATATTCCCACCCTTGTCCGCCTCCCTTATCACGATAGCATCATTCCTTCATAAGATATCTAATGCCAACCTTTGTTCTTTGGTCAAATTATAAGGCCCATTCTCACGTATCTTGCGGCCATGAAAAAGCTTATGTAAGTCCTTGGTTACTTTTTATTTAAACAAATCAATGTGTTGATGAGTGATAGGGGGCATAAATTAGGATTTGGGTTTAAGGCCACCTACTATGTCTGACTTGGCCACAATCCCCAAGTCATCTGTCAATTCTTCAAGAGACGGAGTTTCATCTTCTAAAATGGACATTAGAAGTTGTATATCAGGGAGGTCAGATACAGTATACTCTGGTGGTAACGGCGTTTCAACAAATGGGAAATGTTTCTTTGGGATTGCATGAAAGTGGTTCTTTAATTTTAGCAATCGAATACATTTATATAAATCAACAAAAACATCCTCAGTATTTCCCACCTGAGTGGGACAGAAACCCAGTCCCTTTTTTTAGGACTGCACGTTCATTCCCATTAAGTACATAGCTAGATAGATTCACAATTTCCAAGTCGTCATGAATGGCATTTTCATGTAAAACATCGGAACCTTCATTCCTTGTCCCAACGTCCCCAGTCTGTCTGTTCTGATTGCTGTCTAAACCTTTCAGGCCGTAACTGTAATCCTAGTTCTGTGGTTTCTTTGCGTTTCCCTCCATCTCCTGTCTCCTCTCTGTGTTTTTGATCTCTTCTCGGTTGTTTGTTGCTTAGCCTTAATCTCTCCATTTCTAATAAATAAGGACTCCGGGCCAGTAGCGTAGGGGCATTAATGTTCCTATCCCCTGTGGGGGGACTCTCTGTCAATGTAAAAGAACTACTGCTTACTGATCTTGTGTCTAGAGTATCATCCCTTCCTCTCTTGCCATTGTCTGTTATCTTGATATTGTCATATTTTTTGGCAAAGGTATACACCCTTCCCTCTCTGTAGTCAGTCTCATCCCGCCTGATTTTCTTTACCTTTTTGTCACGTAAATAAATCTGATACTCCTCTATCACTTTTTCAAGGATGTCATAGTTCCTTTTTACTACATCCTTAAGAACACTCGTCTCAATTTCTTTTTCTATTTTGTCTATCTCCGTTTGTAGTTTTGAAACCTTCTTATCTGCATGTTTGATTAAAATCTTCATCATAGTTGTAGATGCACCCAGGAGGTTGTCTTCCCATTCTTTCAATGACTCCTCATCAAGGTCCTCAAATGTGGGAAATATCAATATCCTAAGCTCCCTTGTATCCTGTGGTTGTCTAAGTATTGTTGTAATGTGACACCATCCCACAAACTGACTAGTTCTTGTTTCCTCAGCTGTTCTAGTTTCTGGAATTTGACTTTTAATCCCTCCTCATTATCATGACCCATTGTGTTGTCACCTTGTGGCCTCTTTAAGGAGAATAAGTCCAGTGCAAACTCTTCCCTCCTGTCCCTGAATTTAGCCATTATTGAATATATATTTGCACAACAAATCACGGGTAGAGGGAGTGCGATAGGCTCAAATAGAAATACAAAAGAATAAAACAGGGAGCCAGCACAGCATTCGCACCTCCCTCCTTATCCCCAAATTCATCCAAATCTCTGGCGTAGAAAGCAGCATTGAGTGTACTTCCACTGCATCTGCTCTTTCGAAAGGTACGACCCCAATGCATCAGAAATGTTCAACATATACATATGTGAAGTCCACTGCACAATCAGTATTCCACAAAAGTCAGTCCAATCTTTTCATATGACATCCAAGGTAATCTTTTTTTCTTGGAAATAGAACAGAACAGCCAACGCGTTTCGTTCACTACGTGTGAACTTCTTCAGGGCTGTAAAAACATACAAATACATATAATATAAATCCACTACAATACCATGTGAAAGCACCTGACAATTAAAAACAACATATAAATATTTTCAAATATATATACACAAATGCACAGAAAATAAGAAGAGGATAGAGTGAGAGAGTAATAAAAGACAGCATAAAAACACATTAGCACAAGATTGATCGGAAAAGGTTTCTACTAGAACCAAGAAAATGTATTGGTTAGACACACTTAGAGAGCAATTACCTCGTCAGGCTTAGTTGGTAATTGAGGCCACAAACAAAATGTGCTCCGTTTCATAGTAACTAAGTTAGCGAGGTCTTGTTTCGTGTATAGGTCTGTGTTAAAATAATACTAGTCAGTTCCACCAGTAAGTACTACCAAGATAACAATTGTATTTGTGCAACATTGAGAGTGCAATTTATGCAATTAGTGATAAGTGTAGGCAAGTGTGGGCACAATGTAAAAAGAAGAAAGGGGCAAGAGTGCAATCTTAACTCTGAGTGACAGTTGAGAAGACTATCGACACATCATGCAGGGGAGGAAGGGGTAAAAACATACCATAAATGTTGACTTTTTGCAATATTTGTTTTAAGAAGAAAAGCGAGCCGCGGATCATCATGGTTTGTCAATGTAAATTTCCGGTATAAATATTGAACTTCAATTCAACGGGTCTCCATATGTTTGAGGGCGAGCATATGTCATCATCATTGTTGATTAAATAGCAATGAGGCACCTACAAATAATGTTTTTTAGAATTTCATTTAAACTTATTTGTTTGTACATACTTGTACTCAATGATTCTAACGATAAATAATTTCTAAACACAAAAGGTTAGCCCAAGTGTGTGCTTATTGACATATCCACAAAGAATATTCACGTGCACCACTCCTAAGAAAAGAAAAGCAATATACTGGATGATAAACCACTGTGTAGAAAGTTATATTTTTGGTATAAAATCAATTGAGAGGGAACCGTGTTAAGAAACAGTTACATTGTACCAGTGACAGTAGCCTCTTATGTGTCACTGGTCAATGATTTCATCAAAAATGGAGAAACGTGATAATATCATGCCAATGTGAGATTTGTTGGCGGAATGTAGAACATAGTAGTTTTAAGTATAACCACAATCATCACCACGCATTAGCTTGTTACAAAACGGCTAGCTTAAGATGGTAATTGCCAAATATGTAATAAACGTGGCTGTATGTTTTTCCAAAGAAAATGAACTAATGCTTTTTTTTTGCGAGATGTGTATTCACTGCTCTAAGCCTTGGCAGATTATGAAGAAGCTCTCTCCAACATGGATGCAGGGCTCATTAGGCGGTTGGATGCATAGTTGGAAACGTCATCATGGGTTTAGCACATGATCTTCAACCAATATTCTTTCGTTTCATTACAGAAAGTTATAAACGTGTGTGTGTGGGTGTGTTTTTTTTTTTTTTGGTGGGGGGGGGGCAGTCTACCACAATGGCGTTAGTCCGCATGTTTGCATAACAGCCATTGGTCTTCTGGGTGGAGATGGGTGTGTTTATTAAAAGTTTTTTTTAATTATTGCGCTTGATGGTAAACTTGTGTTCATTTTATTGTAAGATTTTAATTTTGTTTTTTACTGAACTGAAATAGTATAATAGAAGAAGCATGCTTGCACAGTTATTTTGCATATGTTGTTTTACAAATGCATTGCACGGAAATGAATTGACTTTTATTTTGCATAAATTAGGTTCATTTTAATGCATTCCGCAATATGAAATAAATGTAAAAAAATTTCACAACTATTGAATGCTTGGTTTTCTTGTGGCAGAGGAGGAAACAGCAAAAAGCGAAAACTGTAAAAATAAAATAGTGAGGGGAAGAAAAAGAAACAGGCAAACAATGCAAAAAAAATAATGTCTCTATTAGAAACAGGCCCCTATCCAAAAACAAGCATTGTCAAAGCCAACAGGTTTGGCATGTATTTTGAGTCCTGATTAAAACATTTAAAAAGCTTGCTGATGCGAAAAGCAGACCATAACGGAAGCACAAAGGAAAAAAGAAGAAATGAAGAGGAAATGAGCTACGTAGCACGTGCAGTTTAGGAAACAGCCACGTTTACCAACCAGTATGCTGCAAAACGCTTGACGTTGTAATGTTGATTCCGAGTGGTGGGTTACACCACTCGGGTCCCAGAGGGGAGGGGTGTTTGTACCCGACCCCTGGGTGTTAGAAGTATTTGGCATGACCGACGTGGACACGCGGCGCGCACATGATAGCCAATAAATAGCCCGGAAGAGCCGGGCGTGGCTAAGTTGGTTGCTGGCCACCAAAGCAACCGCAGTGTCCGTGTCGTTACTTGCCCCAACACTGGGCCTGGTCACACGCAGTGCTAGGACACTACATTGGCGACGAGCGGGCTGCTTGCCCATCGCGTGCCCCGCCGCACTTCTGTCTGCCGCCGCGATCTCCAGCAACGCGTGTGTGCGCTCCGACGCACCACCTGCGACGATCATCTGCCGCTCAGCACACTGCATATCTCCCGCCGGAGCCTTCAAACATCCCGCGGGTAAGGCCGGCCTCACCCTCTGCATTCCTGGGTGCTCGCTGCCACCTCCGCTGTTATCAGTTTCACAGCGCGAGCTCCGAGAGCACGTGACTCCGCCCCCTGCATTCCGCGATCTCCGCGGGGGCGTCGCTAGTCCTGCTTCAGCCCCCCTCCCCAGGCTTGTGGACATACCGGCTCGCTATTATCAGGGTGGAGGCCCCCAGTGGTGACAGTGCCACACTACAAGACACACGCTCATATTTTGGCTACAACAGTGGGGTTTGAGGTGGTTTTTCTCTCCCGCACCTGCCCCCCTCACAGGTCTCACACCGTCGACCACCACCCTAAGGTCTTCGCCTCGCCTACGCGGCTGCCCTGTGGCCCCGCTGGACACCCTGCGAGTGCGCCCGTGCCACACAACAGTCGGCACAAGGACTCTGCCCCGCACCAGCGTAGTGGACCATGGCCTCGTTCCCCTCTCTGGAGCCATTTGCCATCACCGGCCCCCCCCGTCACAGGCAGCGCGTTGGAAAGCGTGGGTGGAGCGGCTGGAAACGTACTTCGATGCCGCCGAGATCGCGGCCCCACGCCGACGCTCCATGTTGTTGCACCTGGGTGGTGCAGAGATACACAAGATCTCGAAGACAGTGAGGGAAGGTGGCCCCCCGAGGAATTACGCCACAATGCGCGACGCCATCACAGCGCACTTCGAGCCGTACGCAAACCCGGATTACGAAAGATTCCTGCTGCGCCAGGCGAAGCAGCAGCCAGAGGAGTCGGTTGACGTTTTTTATGACCGCCTACGGGAACTAGCGAGCACCTGTACTCTCCCGGACGAGGCTGATGAGATACGTGCCCAGTTCATCCAAGGGTGCGCGTCGGTAAAACTTCGAGAACGGGTACTGCAAGAACACAACATGTCCATGAGAGACATACTTACGCTTGGTCGGTCCAAGGAACTGTCCAGAGCACGGGCAGCCCATATGGACCCCAACATCACGACGCAAGTCAAGACGGAGCCCGTCAACGCGATTCGCATGGACCCGCCGGGAGACAAACAGAGAGCGTCAGGGACGATCAAGAGACCCACCAAGAACGTGTCAGCGACTCGCCTATGTGGATGGTGTGGTGGTCAACACCCACGTGACGGAGGGTGTCCCGCCAACGGGAAGGTCTGCAGCTCCTGTGGCAAAGTAAACCATTTTGCAGCGGTATGCCGATCGTCTCAGCGCAAACGGCCTACAAGTGGGCAAAAGCAAGTGCGGGCCATTGAGCCGATCGAAGAAGAAGACTCCCCCACCAGTGACATGGATGAGGACGATGCGGCCACAGTCCATGTAGTCAGGATGCTTAACGCCCTGGCGCATACCCAAGCAGCTGCCCCAGTATGTAAGGTTAGGATATACGACCATCCAATAGCGGCACTTATTGACACAGGAGCCACGATCAACATCATGGCCGCGGACGTTTATCGAAAACTCCCGGCTAAACCCACACTTCAGCGTACGAAAGTACAGGTCTACGCATTTGGGAATCGTGCCCCATTAACGATGTGTGGGGTGTTCCAGGCAGACCTCAAACATAAAGACACCTGCCAGCGGGCAAAGGTGTACGTCTCCCAGGAGGGGTCGGGATTCCTTATCGGCTGCCGGACAGCCCAAGATTTGAATCTGATTCAGTTCGCGTTCGAAGTTCACGAAAATGATCTTGACCATCTGTTGCAAGAGTTCGCCTCCCTCTTCACCGGCATAGGATGCCTCCAAGAACCAGCGATCCGACTTCATGTGGACAAGTCCGTGACCCCAGTGGCTCTGAGGCATCGAAGGATTGCCTTCCACCTCCGACCCAAGGTGGAAGCGGAACTCCGCGTACTGGAACACGCTGGAATCATTGAAAGAGTTAGTGGCCCGACGCCGTGGGTGTCCCCCATCGTGGTGGCGCGGAAACCGAAGCAACCCGAAGCTGTACGCATATGTGTGGATATGAGGATCCCGAACCTAGCCATCAAGCGGGAGCGGCACCTAACCCCGACCATAGATGACATCATCGGAGAACTAGCCGGTTCGAGGTGGTTTTCAAAAATGGACCTCCGGTCAGGGTACCACCAGATCCCTCTACACCCGGAGTCTCGTCCAATCACTACATTCTCGACACATGTGGGCCTGTGGCGCTACACTCGACTAAACTTTGGCATTTCCAGTGCTGCCGAAGTCTTCCAGAACATCATAAAGACTGTGTTACATGGACTTCCAGGAGTGCTCAACGTGAGCGACGACATTCTGGTGCACGCGCCCACGCTTGAAGAACACCTCATGAGGCTCCAGGCGGTGTTTGCCAGGCTAAAGAGAAAGGGCTCACTCTTCATCGTGCAAAGTGTGATTTCCTCCGCAAGGACATCAGTTTCTTTGGATACCGATTTTCTGAGAACGGTGTGGGCCCCGACCCAGAGAAAGTCGACGACATCCAAGCCGCCGCTGCACCATCCTCAGTGTCAGGTGTCCGTAGTTTCCTTGGAATGGTGACGTATTGCGGACGGTTCATTAAGAACCTCTCCGACCTGACAGGCCCGCTGCGAGAATTGACCAAAGCAGCAAGTCCTTGGCAGTGGGGCCCCGAGCAAGAAGAAGCGTTCAAGCGCACGAAGGCTGCCCTCTCAGCGGACACCAATCTGGTATATTTTGACCCTTGCAAGCCCTCCCAGTTGGTTGTAGATGCCAGCCCTACGGGCCTCGGTGCCGTCCTCGCACAGCGCCAAGACTGCGGAGAGTGGGCACCAGTAGCCTATGCTAGCCGGACACTCACCCCACGGAACAGAGATACTCTCACATTGAGAAGGAAGCGATTGCGATCCTGTGGGGCTGTAGACATTTCCACATCTACCTCTATGGGCACCCGTTTGCCGTTGTGACAGATCACAAGCCTCTTATTCCTCTCTTCCAAGGATCGTCGTCCAGACCTCCCCCCCGTATAGAGAAATGGATCCTACAATTGCAAGAGTTCTAGTTCAAGGTGGAGTATCAACCAGGCACCAAGAACCCTGCAGATTTTCTGTCAAGGCACGCTCGGCCTGTGACCCTCCAGGAGACTGCGGAGGCGGCGGCCACGGAAGATTATGTGCGAATGATTGTGGAACGGTCGAGACCCCTGCCGATCTCTCTCGAAGATGTCGTCAAAGCCACCGCTGAGGATGACTGTCTACAGCTAGCCATCCGAGCGGTTACCTCCGGAGATTGGAAAGAGCTGCAGACCCCGGCTCCGTATCGCACTGACATGGCCAGATCCGTGTTGAAGATGTTGTATCGTGTCCGCCTGGAATTATCGTTGACACCCGACGGCTGTCTACTGAGAGGCCCTCGCCTCGTTTTACTGGAAAGCCTGCACAAGACAGCAGCGGCACTAGCGCATGGTGCCCACCAAGGCATGGTCAAGTCGAAAAGCAGGCTTCGGAGCAAAGTGTGGTTTCCCGGACTGGATCATCTGATTGAGGACATCGTGAAGAGCTGTCCGGTGTGCCTCGCCACGAGCCTCCCGGCTCCACCAGCACCGGTGATCACAGAACGTGGCCCAACCGTACCATGGGAGCGTGTAAGTGCAGACTTTGGCAGCCTGCCGGGAGGGCGACATATGCTGGTGGTGGTGGATGATTTCTCCAGATATCCAGAAGTCGAGTTTATTGACACCACATCGGCTGTAGAAGTGATATCCAAGCTGGAGAAAATGATGGCCACCCATGGCCTTTTCGGAGAAATCCGCACAGACAATGGACCCCCGTTTACCAGTAACGAACTGGCAGACTATTTTATGTCCTACAGAATCAAACATCGAAGAGTGACGCCAAGGTGGCCGCAGGCAAATGGAGAAGTAGAACGGCTAATGCGAACCCTAAACAAGACTGTTCAGATTGCTCTAGCGGAACATCGACCCGTAGAACAGGCACTGTATCAATTCCTAAGAGAGTACCGGTTAACCCCGCACTGCACGACAGGTGTTGCTCCAGGACGACTGTGTTTTCATCGAGCGGTCAGTGACACTATCCCTCACCACCCACAGTGGGCTGACGCTCCATGCCCGCCAAACCAGTCTGAGACCCGGCGACAGCACAACAATGAAGACGCCTCTCGGCGACGGCGTGCCCACAAAGGTTCGTTGGCAATAGGTGACCGAGTGTTGGTCCGCGACCGGCATCCAGGTGGAAAATTCCGCCTGCCATTTGAATTGGAAGTTTGGACTGTGACCAAGATCTGTGGCACTCGAGTTACTGCCAGAAGGGGCCGGGAGTGGGTGACAAGAAATGTGTCTCATTTCAAGAAAACTCATAGTCACCTCATAGAACGAAGTTCGGATGGAGACGTCGCTGGAACGGATGCCCCACTCAGGAGTTGTGATTCGTCGGACGACGCAGACGACTTTCCGGAAACATCGTCAGAAAGGCTGAGCGGAACTCCGGTATTAAGACAGCCATCGGAAGAGATCCTGCCCCATGCAGAGCCAGAGAAGAGGAGAGAGAGTCCGCCGACTGCGACAAAAGAACAGGAGCTGGTCTCGCTGTCTACACCCGCCAGGGACAGTCGGAGGCGGTATAATCTGAGGGTCCATCCGAGGCCTTCCCAGAAATACCGAGACTTTGTGACCTGGTAACGGAGAGATGTGGCTGGGCCATGCTCAGTAGCGGAGGAGCTGCTGCGTGAAATCAAGTAAGACTGTTCCATGTGGTATCGCCATTTGATATATGAACATTGCGAGTTTTCCTGTTTGTTTGGGTTTTTGTTAAAGTGTTTATTTTTGGATTTAGTATAAGAGGAATGTAATGTTGATTCCGAGTGGTGGGTTACACCACTCGGGTCCCAGAGGGGAGGGGTGTTTGTACCCGACCCCTGGGTGTTAGAAGTATTTGGCGTGACCGACGTGGACACGCGGCGCGCACATGATAGCCAATAAATAGCCCGGAAGAGCCGGGCGTGGCTAAGTTGGTTGCTGGCCACCAAAGCAACCGCAGTGTCCGTGTCGTTACTTGCCCCAACACTGGGCCTGGTCACACGCAGTGCTAGGACACTACAGACGTCTTTTTTTAGAAAGGAGTCCTCAAGTTTAATTTCTTACGGCCTGCGTGACGCACGAAGGAAGGACATTTGTCTGAGTCCCACGGATATCACATTTCTAGTTTTCCACTTACACTTGCAAAGCAGTCCTAATAAATCTGGTTCATTTGATGTTCAAACAATATCTGCAGTTTTCTCAAAACAAAAATATACCAGTTAGCCATGGCTGGTTGTATTTCTGCAACAATAAACACGACCCTGCAGCTGACATTAAAAAACATACACTGTAAGATTAAAGAGAAAAGAGAATTAAGAAGAAAGCCATGAGCAAACATGCAACAAAGGTTAAGAGACAACATAATTGGAGAAGTGGTTCTTCAAAGAGAGGAAGTTTTTTGTTTTCTGAATGACAACGCAAGCAATTATTTTTGTTTAATCAAATTCACAGCCTTGTCTCCGAAGGAAAATGCACAGAGCAAATTACAGGACTGTTATTGCTTTCACCACTCAAAGAAAGGTCTAATTTCATTGACTTTGCATGATTTAATTATTTTTTCGTGATTCAGCTTGGGAGAAAAAAATCGAATTTCTACTGAATGGCAAGCGTATCGTTCGAAAAATGGTGTCAATATATAGGTTTAAATGTCAGGTAGTGTACACAGATTCAAAACTTTCGCAAAGAGATCGTGTGTCCGATGGGCATAGGCGAGGGGTGGACTCGGGGCGAACTGGGGAGCCAAAAAAGCGTTAAATCATGAGACATTTCTGACAATCACATTCTCTTAATAGCATCATGTACGTACAAAATAGCCAGCTTAGAAAGGAATCAGCTTTGTGAGTGAACCCACCAGTCCTCTCATATCTTCTTATGTATTTGGGTGTCTCATTGTGCCTTGTACACAAGCTATCAACCTTAGCGAAAATCACCTTCCCAATTGTCCTTTCTGGGAGTGCAGTTGGCTCAGTGTTTCTCCAGTGTATCGCTACGTCTCTATTTGCCACCAGGAACCCCATAGCTACAAAGAGCTGCGTGCAAAGCGGGCCACTGTTGTGTAGGTGCTCGCGCATTAATTACCATCGTGTGCATTCCACATTCCTGGTTCGAAATTGAGTGCTGTCTTCACGGCAGTTGCTGCGACGAGTAGGGGAGAGCAGGACTGTGTATTTCTGCGGGTGATGTTATTGCAGAATAAACATACTAAAAGTACACCCTTGTATGTTTCCTACGTCACAAACTGGCGACGAGTTCCATCTTCGCCCCGACGGATTGTATCATCTCAGTTTTTTTCGAGAGTACGCCATGCATCTCTTGAAAGTGTCGAAGTATACAGTGGTTGAGGACTATTCTACGGTGTTCTGGCCATTACGGGATGTCAGTTACCAATTTTGACTACTTCTTTGTACTTACATTTTGGGTCGGGCCGTTGGTAGCATCTTTTGAATGCTGAGTGCCCTCCACCCGCTTCTCCCTGCTCTTGCATTATCCACTGTGACGTCTGTGCTTGTTATGTCAGGGGCGTCAGTGGCCATTATACTGGCACAAAGGGATTTAACACTGGCTGGTTGCTGGTCTAGTTTTTACACGCAGCAGACACACACTAAGTACTGCCATATTGGAATTCATGTTTTTGGCAGCTGATTACATTACTGGTGTTACCACGCTATCTAAGTGTGGTTCACTGAAGTTTACCATGTGTCTTATGTCAGGTCACATGTTAATTTACTTATGTTCTCTAATGTTAATTCTACACGTATCAATGTGACATGTATTAGTGTTTATTGTTTGTATTGTATTTTTTATATGTCTCTGTGTTACTTTCAGCACTGTTGAAGTTCCAGAAGTAGTTGGAACGAAACGCGTTGGCTGAATTTTACCTAATTTGATCACAGAAGAATCACAATAAAGAGCATATTTGGAATACACATATTGGAAATTTATTGGACTTCTACTATTTGCTGGTGCACCTTTCCATGTGCTGAAATATCCATTTATGTATAGATTTAAGATACCTAAATGGTAATATCCTTAAAGATCAATTTCCGTTGCCTTGCATATCAGAGATGTTGGCTTCTGTTAAGGTACTTCTGTGTTTCTATGTTGTACTATTTTATGAGTAAGGGACCTATATTCCTATAAAAAAAAGCTTCTGTTAAGGAGGCATAGTTCTTTTCCACTATAGACCTCTCCGCAGCATATCATCAAATTGTGTTGCAGGAGAGTTGTAAAAGTTACACTGCTTTTATCACTCCTGTGGGGTGCTACCAATATAAGAGAATGCCTTTTGGACTAGCGTCAGCGGCTGCGGTATTCCAAAGATTAATCTATTCATTATTTGGTACGTTACCCAACCTCCAGTGTTTTCCGGATGACATATTGATTTATGGGAAGGACAAAGTTGAACATGACCAGGTGTTGGAAAGTGTGCTGAAAATTCTGGACACAAGAGGTTTAACCGTGTAATTTTCCAAATGCAACTTTCCAGTGGAATTTGTGATACATTTAGGTCATGTACTATGTATGGATGGAGGCAATACAATTGGCACCTGCACCTAAAAGTAAAGATGATGCAAGGTCTTTGCTAGGGCTTATAGAATTTTATGCCAAATACATTAGGAATTTTTCTTGTAGAGTTTTTCAAATTAGACAACTTCTCAAAAACAAGTGTAAATTTAATTGGTGCAATGAGTGTGAGAGAGAATTTGAAGATGCCAAAACTGCCATTGCGAAAGCTACTGCCTTGTCCGAGTTTGATTCTAATCTTATCAGTGTTATCACTACTGATGCCAGCTCTAATGGGTTGGGTGCAGTTTTATCCCAGAAACTGGAGGAAGAAGGTGAAACTATCATTGCTTATTGAAATGAAGTACGACACTGGGGAAGGCAGGTACTTCATTTAATGGGTGTCGGGTACATCAGCTCCCAGGCAGCAACTGCCAGAGATAGAACATTCCGTGTTCCACACAGGGAACAGTGCCACGAGGCATACAGAAGCATTCTACATTCTACCCAGATCCCCACACACCTCCCTTACTACACAATAAAAACAAGAAGAGGAGAAAGTAGGGAAAACAAATGATAACAAGATAAAGAGAAAACAAGATAGAAAACAAGGAAACACAGCATGATCATGATGCATAACATAGTCTTGAAACCTGACGGGAGTAGACCTTGCTCTGAAAGAACATCTTTTGGAAGAAGAGTTGTCCGGGCGAACATTCCTGGAAGAAGGAACAACATTAGCAGAAGAACAACCTGAACGAACAGGAGTTACCTTTACAGAGGAAAAATCAGAACGAGCAGGATGATCGTAAGGACCAAATCGAACCCCCATCTTCTCACCAACATACACAGCTTTGGATTTAGGAACAACAGAAATGGCACACTTGTTCCAAACTTTTCCATTCTCCAACACCACTACACGATCTTTCACCTCCTTTACCTTAACCGGAGAAGAAAACCGAGATGTACCCTTGCGGATGAAACCAGGCTTTTTAATTCTTACCCAATCACCAACACACACAGGGGAAACTCTTCCAGAAACAGTGGCATACTTCGATTGGACTCCAGATCTCACATCCGCTACATTTCCAAGTCTACTCTGATCAACATCTTTCCTGGACATCCAGTCCTTGTTCAACTTTGAACCAGCAACCCTGCCCCTGAGCAGGGTGAAGGGAGACATCCCGGTACTAATATGAGGGGTGGTCCTAATCGCCCACAACGTATCCGTGATGGCAGTACGCCAGTGCAAACCATTCACTAAAGCCAATTGTAGTTGATCTTTGACAACACGATTAAATCGTTCAACCAAGCCATTGCTGCGGGGGTGATAAAGTGAAGTTAAAACGTGTTTGATACCGTGTTCCCTAAGGAAATTTTCCATTTCAAAAGACACCAGTTGGGTCCCGTTGTCAGTCACCAATTCCTCAGGAAACCCCTATGGGAAAAACACCTCCTTGAGAAAACTAATGATAGACAAGGAATTCACACACTCCACAAACTTGACCTCCGGCCATTTAGACATATAATCCACCAAAACCAAAGCATAAAGAGGAGACTCTCCAGTGATACCAAAAGGACCAGCAACATCGAAAGCTAATTTACACCAAGGTAGATTCTTGATCACGATCGGTTCAATGGGAGAGGGATAAGTTACCTGAGACTTATCACTTAATACACACGCACTACAATCCCTGACATAATGCTCGATGGACCTGTCTACCCCGGGCCACCAGAAATCCTCTCTGACCCTGCGCTTCATAGCACGAATGCCAAGATGGCCCTCATGAGCTAGGTCCAAAACCTTTTTCTGGTCACTACCCGGAACAACTAGAAGACCACACCTGCGTAATGTCCCATCCACCAAGGACAATTCATCACATACCCTTCTAAAAGGAATTAACTCTGGGGACAAATCCTTATTGGCAGGCCAACCGTGGATCAAATAATCAACTACCAATTTGATAACATCATCCTCTGCAATGGCTTGTAACCACTCACACTCAGAAAGTGCGCCCTTCACGATGTCACCAACGGTACCAACAGCACACACAATGTCAAGATCTTCCTCATTAATTCCACTGACGTCAACACTAAGAGGTAAACGAGATAAACAATCAGCGAAGATGTTTTTGATGCCAGCCACATACATCAAGCGATAATTGAATTCCTGTAACCTATATTGCCATTTGGCAATACGTGGAGTGGCACGACCCCCACCTTTGGTAGTGAAGAGATCAACTAGTGGCTTGTGATCGGTCCTGAGAAGGAATTCATTTCCCCACAGGAAATTCCGAAAGTACTGAACACCCCACCATAAGGCTAACGCCTCTTTCTCTATGGTAGAGTAAGAACCCTCAGCACCATGAAGAGTCCTGGAGGCAAATGCAATGATCTCCTCGCGACCATCACTTCTCTTTTGCATGAGGACAGCACCCAAACCAATGTTGCTGGCATCGGTAGAAACAATACATTTGTCATTAATGTCAAACAATTTCAAAGGTCTTGCTTGGACAATCTCTTTCTTGAGGAGAGCAAACTGATCGACACACCTGTCACACCACACAAATTTGACATTTTTCTTTAGTAACTCACGCAAACAGGAGGTCTTGTCGGCAAAATTTCCCACGAATTTGGCGTAATACTCAACTAAACCTAAGAAAGAACGAAGTTGATCTTTATTGGTGGGTGAAGGTGCATTTTGAATGGCATCTAAAATCTTAACTTTGGGTTCAATGCCTTTGCTAGATATATGGTGGCCTAAATAATCCACACCCTCCATAAAAAACTTGCACTTGTCCCTCCTTAAGGTAAGCCCATGTTGTCTCACGATGTCCAGTACATGTTTAACTCTACCATCATGCTCAGCTTCAGTTTGTGCATGCACCAATATATCATCTTGGAAAAACACAACTCCCGCTGTGTTTTTGAAAAGATTACCCATAAGGCGCTGAAACACAGCGGAAGCTGATGCCAAACCAAAAGGCATACGTTTGTAACGGAAAGCTCCTTCGGGTGTTACAAAAGAAGTGAGATGTCTGGAATCCTTACTCAGCTCCACCTGGTGGTACGCAGAGGAAATGTCAAAAGATGAAAAATACTTGGCACCATCCAACGTCGTCAGCATTTCATTAATATTAGGCAAAGGCTGACGATCAATCCATATATTAGCATTGAGATCGCGCAAGTCCACACACATTCTAAGGGACTTATCAGCCTTGCGTGCAAGAACTATGGGGGCCAACCATTCGGAACCTTCAATGGCTTCGATTACATCCATGTTACACAAACGTTCCAGTTCATGCTTAAGCTCCATACGCAAACTTAGGGGTACCTTACGCACCTTATGTGCTACCGCCTTGGCACCATCTTTCAGGATGATGCGGTGCTGAAAACCTTTTAGTTTACCCAGTTTGTCACAAAGACTTCTGGATACTTCTGAATCCATTCATCACCTGCTAAATGTCTCACTGCCTCCTCAGAGGATAAACTAGAGGATGAGGACGAAGTATAAAATTTGCATGCATCACGCCTAGACAGGACCATGTCGGGATGATTGGGATCGAGAATGATTCCAAGCTCACCCTGCTCCTCCCACCCCAACAAATTAGCACCATCTTCTACTATGTATACGGTACTAGTAGCAAAATCCCCACGGAATTCCAATTTGGCCTCACATTTGCCAAGAACATCTACTCTCTTGCCCCCATAGGCAAAAATCTTGATGTTGGACTGGTGTAATTGAATGTTATCAATCCCCCCAAAATCCTTAGCATTAATGAGGGTAAATGGGGAACCGGAATCAGCCAAGAAAGGCACATTTTTTCCATTCACACTGATGACACATGCGGGAGATTATCTCTTGCATAAACTTCCCATGGACGCAATTTCAACTACACCCTCAGATGGTTCAGATGAAGAAGACAACATTAATAATTCATTGTCATTCTCGTCACTAGAGTCAATAAAGTCTTCTTCAATGGATTTGATGACCTGCATATTTCCTTTGTTAGACCCCGAAGCCTTGCAAAAACGAGCCAGATGACCTTTCCTTCCACACTTGAAACAAGTCTGATTCAAGGCAAAACAGAACCTAGCATTCCCTAAATGAGACTTGCTCCCACATCTGAAGCAAAAAGGTTGCATCTTGTCAGGCTTGACTTTGGACGAAGGTAGCGGAAATGGATTCCGTACCGCATTCTCGGTGGAGACTTTAGTAGACTTGACTTTGTGCTTTGCTGATAATTGTTTAACTTCAGTAGGTTGAGAATTGCTCATCTCCTTCATGCAAAATTGAGAGTGTTCGATGCTTCTTGCAATAGTAAGAGCTGTTTCAAGATCGGGATCGTCGGATGACAAAAGCTTTTCTTGAATTTTTTTGTTGTATGTACGCTCGATGAATTGATCACGTATGATCTCATCTCGAAACTCTCTATAATTGCAGGTAATGGCAAGGGTTCTGAGCGCAGCGACAAAATCATCGATTGATTCACCCGGAACCTGGGCACGTTGTAAAAATCTATGTCGCTCAAGCACAATGTTCTTCTTGGGATTAAACCTTTTGTCCAAAGTTTTAATCAGTGATGCATAATCGTCAACGATTAATGAATCACCACTATCCCCACCACTCACAAGAGTGCTGACAACTTCCAGGGGTAATGTTTTCAAGATGCTTCTACCTTCGGCGCCAAGATTGTAAATAAGAAGTGCCTTCTTCTTCTTTGAGGTGAACGTATCGCCATCTATGGCTTCAAGATAACTCTCGAATGTGTCCTTCCATTGTTGCCATAAGATGGGAGGAGAACCAGGAGATTGTAAAAAGGGTGGCGGAGTTAGCACCCGATCCATAATCACACTGCGCGTGGGTGAGTTGCTGCCCACACAATAATGACAATCCACGAACTGCCAAATGTAATGAGTACTGTGAGAATGTATAATGCCCACAATGAGTGAATGACTACCTTGCTCTGTGCCAATGCTAAACAGCTGTGCGCATCAGCGAAGAAAACATCAATGGTGCTGATGATGCAGTGCGCAAAACATGTTAATACTCCATTTTGGAAGCTGTGCGCACCAGCGTGGGGACTGTCACTCAATTAGCGCATTGAGTGACAGTGCGCTAATGCCAAATCCACGAAATCGCTTGAACAGCTGTGCGTATCAGCGAGGAAACGCACACGCGTTGCTATGGCAACACATTCAGAGACAGCAGAAACAAAATGGCTGCACGTTGCAACGTTACATCGTTACCAGGGGTACCAGGGAGGTCAGGCAAGTCAGGCAGAAGCGTGCGTGCGTAGAGGCAGAGGCTGACGTCACGGAAGACCAGGAGACTGCTCGGAGCGCGCGCTTGCCCAAAAATCAGTAAAGTACCTTGTGAATGGCCCAAAACAGCGTCGCTCAGAAGGCAGACCTGACTCGAAGGCGAGGAGCAACCAGCGAAGGAATCCACACAGGAAACGGGACCACCGGAAGCACAGAAAGAAAGAGGCCGCACTGGAATCGGTCGGCATGCACAGCAGGCACAGGTTCACTCCGGAGGGGGGAAGCTGAAGTCGGGACACTCATCGTCGCCAGTGAAATGAAGTACGACACTGGGGAAGGCAGGTACTTAATTTAATGGGTGTCGGGTACATCAGCTCCCAGGCAGCAACTGCCAGAGATAGAACATTCCGTGTTCCACGCAGGGAACAGTGCCACGAGGCATACAGAAGCATTCTACATTCTACCCAGATCCCCACACTTATGCTTCTAGATCTCTCACTGCTGCTGAGGAAAAATATTCAGTCATCGAGAGAGACTTTAGCTTGCGTGTGGGCTCTAGAGCATTTTAGAGCTTTTGTGTGGGGTAAGCAGTGTGAATTGTGAAGTGATCATAAACCGTTAGTCAGGCTACTTACCACGGATGGTATGATTAAAGCGTCTGCGCTTATTGTGAGGATGTCAATGAGACTCTGAGATTTCATTTACAAAATATTTTATGTGTCTTGTAAGAATAATGTTTCAGCTGGCTTTTTTTATCAAGAATGCCGTTGCAAATGAAGGAAAATACGGGTATTGAATGGGAAGACTATCATATCGCTTTGGTGCATTGAGAAGAAAACCTGGGAGGAATGCCAGGGGTGAACCTTGCCTGAGAGGTCAGCGGTGTGCTCCCACATTCTGTTGTCGATACTAAGGACGAGGTGATACAGAAAGTCCTTGGATACATTAGAGATGAGTGGCCTGCCAAAGGATCTTTAAGTTCTGATTTGAGATGTTTCTGGGGAGTCCGGAATTAACTATCCCAGGTCAATGGTATTTAATGGAGGGGTGATAGAGCAGTGCCTCCTGTCAAGTTAAAGAAGTCTATCCCTATGCAATGCCATGAAGGTCATGGGGGAATTGTAAAGCCTAAGCAATCGGTCAAAAATGGGTTTTGGTGTCCAGGGCAAGAAATGTTTATAGAACGTATGGTCAGAAACTGCGTTATTTGTGCTAATGCTGACAAATCATTGAAAACTTTAAGACCTAACATGAGTGTGCCGTGTATTCCTAGGAATCAATGGGAGAGCATTGCAGTAGATTTTATGGGCCCTGTAGACAGAGAGTCCAAGTATGTTATTTCCACTATAGATGTTTTCTCTAGGTGGCCCGCTATTAAGATTGTTGATAAGGTGGACAGGGGCGCTGTCTTGCAATGTACTGGATAGTATTTTTACAGAGGAGGGTGTTTGCACTCAGGTGATGCAATGAGGGCCCCCCCATTCCTCCGTCAAACTTAGTATCATCATTCGGGGGTCGACCGAGACCGTGTGGCTAATGTCTTCCTCCATTTCTGCACATCTAGATTTCCAATATTTCTGTATGGTCAGGCATGACCATATCATATGATAGAATGTCCCCTCCTGGCTTACACATCTGGTACATTTGGGGAATCTCGCCCTGCCCATGCACCAAAGCCTTGTCGGTGAATAGTAGAATCTGTGTAATTATTTAAACTGTATAAGGCGCAGTCTAGAGGACACCGCCAGGCACCGCAGAGCCATCATTGCCTCCCTCCAATCATTGTCATCAAGTTCTCCCACCTCCACTGTCAATTTGTCGTGGAGATGTGTAAGGGCAACAGGGGCGCTGAGAATCAGGGCTCGGTATAGTTCGGATATGCCGTTCTTTTCTATCCTTTTTTGAAGGACATATAGGAAGCGGGTAGGGTTACCATCTTAAACAAGGCTGCCCTAATAATGACAGGGCTAGGTTCTCTTTTAGCTGAAATTCACATTTCATTGACCATTTCAAGATGGCAATGTTTAATTTCCAGGTTCTGTCTTCTGAGATGGCTATTTCCATACTGAGGTATCGAGAGAGGTCGGTTGCCACTTATGATTGTGTAAGCATTGGGTTGGAGGGGGCCCCCCAGTGAGAGGAAAATAGATTGATTTCAACCAAATGACCCTCCCTGTATACCTCAAGGATTGTCATCAACCGTGGCAACGAGGCATCCAGGTCCCGCAAATAAAGGAGCATGTCTCCTGCATAAAGTGATATTCTATCCTCGTGGCCCCATGCCAGCAGGGGCAAGTAAGCTGGGCATCCCTACAAATCCATTCAACCAATGGTTCTATGACCAGGGCAAGTAGGAGGGGTGAAAGAGGGCCTCTTTCATCGGGAAAGGGTCAGATAACACAACAGTGACCTTAACCTAAGCCCATGGTAATGTATAAAGCGTATCGAGTAATTGAATAAAACGTGGGCCAAAGCTAATTTTTATCAAGACTTGATGCATGAATGGCCAATGCACAGTGTTGAAGGCTTTCCCAGGCCTAGGGAGAGGAGGGCCGTGGGACCTCTAATCTCCCTGGACCTAAAAAGGATGGGATGTAAGTGCCGGAGGCAATGGTAGGTGTCCCTATTGGGCATAAACCCATTCTGGTCCTCATGTATTACTGAGCGAATGACGGTGTGCAGTTGAAGGGCCAGATATTTTGCCAGAATGTTTGCTTCAGTATTGATTAACAAGATCCAGCAGTAGGAATTGCAAAGTTCGGGAGATATGCGTGGTTTAAGTAATACCGAGATCGTCGCACCTCTCAGGTCAGGGGGTAACATGGACTGTTCATAGGCTTCGTCAAAGACCACTTTAAGGCGGGGGACTATCAGTAAGGTATATTTCTTGGAAATGTTTCCCAGGAAGCCATTAGAACGTGGGGCTTTCCTGGAGGCCATCGCTACGATGGCCTCCCTAATTTCCCCTACGGTGATGGGAAGGTGAAGGTCCCTTCTACACTTCCTGGACAACGTTTGTGTGGGCAGATCTTTGATTATTGGGTTCTGAGTCTCCAGTAATGGGGGTCGTACACACGCATAGAGCCCTTTATAGTATGCATCGAACGTCTTTGCTATGGCCACAGGCATTGTGTGTAATGTACCATCTGCATTCTGCATGGCCTGGACTGTCCTCAAACTTTGTATGTGATTAAATAGCCAATAAAGTAATTTCCCCGCTTTGTCACATGCTCATAAATCCTACACTGGGAGAACAGCCAGCTCGCTCTGGCTCTGCCAAGCAGTTTCGGTTTTAATGCCAGGCGAGCCTGGTGAAGCAAGCGCTGTCGATCTTGTGTTTGGGAATCCAACCCCCTGCCTTCCAGCAGACAACGTGGCTCTCCAGGCCCGCTATGTATTTTCTCCTGTCCGCCTGTATCTTTGGCCCATAGCTTGACCGCATATAACCGTCTTAAACGCTTCTCAGACTGTCACAGCAGAGGAGACAGAGGGAATGTTGATCTTAAAGTATTCCTCTATTTTTTCACGGAGGGTCTCTGAAACGCTGTCCTCCAACAACCACCAAGCATTTAGCCGCCATACACCTGGTCTGTGACTCTGTAGACTTATAGCTATAGGGGAGTGATTGAAAAGTCCATGGGGAAGCAAGAACAGCGTGGTCACTTGGTGGCATTCCATAGACAGTATAAGTATGTAGTCTATACAGGAGTGTGTTGCATGTGTGGGAGAGAAGAACGTATATTGTGTGTCTGATTCGTGGTGATTGCACCAGGTGTCCATGAGGCCCATGGAGGATATCCACTGTTGGAAGTGAGATGAGCGATTTTCTGGTGAGGGGTTTCTGGTGTCCATATCGTACTCCCCGACCAAGTGAAAATCCACCCCTATAATTGTCAGCCCTGGTGTTGCCACAATTAGGAGTTGTGTCAGCGTGTTTAGCGTGTGTTAGATCAGGGTGGGAGGGACATATGCACTCACAATAAACCACAGATAACCATGTAATTGACGTGCAATTAAAACATAGCAACCTAGGTCATCTATATAAACCTGTTGCACTGTTAGAGGGAGTGTATTGCTACGCCTCTGGAGCCTTTCGTAAACCCAGAATGATATGCATGTGTATACCCATGCATGCCTAGAAAATTGCAGCAGATGACTACCTGGTGGAATAAAAAGCCTGTCCAACAAAGGGTGGACTTCTTCATTGACCCCAATTGTCAGGATCAGTGTTTGTGTCACCCAAAAGCAGGGGCTTTCTAAGAGTGGCAATGCTGAAGTCCACTACAAGCAATGCTCAAAGTATTAGATGTGATGCAGACAGCTGGCTCACTGAGATTCTCTGACTTGCTCAGTAGGCGTGCACAAGAAGTAAGAGCTCAGCTAAAAGGAGGTGGAGCAGTGTGAGTCTTGGTACATTACAGCGGAATTATCATGGTTGCAATAACAATATAAGTGTTTACTAAGAGTTGTATGACAACAAAACACTTTAATAGTATCTTAACATAGAGAAGTATATTTACAGTATATACAATAGGTTCCAAAAATAGAATTACACAACTCAAGGCTGTGCTCACTGAATGCAGTAATAAAGCAATATAGCAATAAAACAGATCTGTAGCTATACATTCCAGATAATGCTCAAAAAGTTCTGATGCACACGAACCTCCACTGTTCGCAAAGATCTCGGCCCCATGTAACTGGAAACTGGGCTTCTAGAAGATGTGAGAGGAATTTAATTGTTATGTCTTCATTTTGATGGTGCGATGGAAGTTCTTGCAAATGCTTTAGAAATGACTGCCATCTCAGCTGCCATTTCTAGATTAGGTGGGTGAAGTAGTTTCGGCCTGGCGGACATTAAGACCTCCTCCAGGCCAATGGATATTACTCCGTCCGCCAAAGTACAAATCCAGCCCTTAATGTCACTTCTATGAGACCAAGTCCCTCAATACACCC
Source organism: Calotriton arnoldi (assembly GCA_963921515.1). Taxonomy (NCBI): domain Eukaryota; kingdom Metazoa; phylum Chordata; class Amphibia; order Caudata; family Salamandridae; genus Calotriton; species Calotriton arnoldi. Next base: position 41,837 of record CAWUFW010021156.1, read on the forward strand.
TCTGTGTAAATTGGCCCAATGATAATTGTGAGCCTCTATTTCAGTGATTAGGAGCACTTATGCTAACTGTGTGAGGAAAGTCTGGGCCTCCCAGTTTTGGTATGATTGGTGCTGGAGGCAGACCAGGTAATAATACCACTAGTACCCTTGGCAGGATGTGCCTAGAACTCTGTTTTGTAACTTCCACCACATCTCCTGCTAAATTAACATTTATCTTTCATCATGCTAACAGAGTATTGATTATTATATTTTTTTATTATTTTTTTATTCGGATGTTTTGCAGAGTGCCAATAACCACCCTAAAGTAACCTCAGAGCACAATGAAAGGGTGCATGTAAGAAGTACAGACAGTTGCAATACAGAACATCTGCAGAGGTTGGAGATAGGAACCAGCCTAACAATGAAAAGTGACAATGTCTGGAGGTATACAGCTGTCAAATATGAACAACCTGATAAAGCCATCAGCACAAGAGTCCTTTAAAGCATAGGCGAAGAGACACAGCCAGTCTTAGGCATCTGGCCACAGACGACATTGGACACATCTGATGAAGGCTCTCATGGAGAAGGTATGAATCAATCAAAAACAAGGATGAAGAGGGCAGACTTTATGGATCTTTTGAATTAGAAATAGTCAATGAATAGTGTGAGATGAGGAAGAAAGGAATTCCACTGGCTGGAGCACGGATGTTGAGAGATCGACCACCATATGTTCTGTAACTAAAGTGTCAGGCGAACAATATGCACTTGTTGGTGTACCTAAAGTATCAAGTCAGATGGTTACGAACAAACAGTAGTTGAGGTAGTTTGTTGCATGGCAATAAGGCACCTTTGAAAAAGGCAAAGAGTTTCCTTTACCAAGAGCCAAAGGACGAATCTGAGGGCAGGGATATTGTATATTTCCAGGCCAAATGGCAAGCGAGATACATTGCTTTGGGCGCTGTAGTTTTGAGAGAGATATGTTTGGGAAACTGGTGTGAAGGCCATTTCAGTAATCCAGGCATACCATGAAAACAGTTAGGAATACGACTTTGTAGGAGCAATGTAACAGTTTTGGAGAGCTCATTAATCTGTGGGATAAATGAGAGCTCACCATCAAAGATCAAACCTAGATTCGGTGCTTTAGCCACAGGAAGTGGGAGCATACTAAGTTCCTCTGACCATGGTTGAGAGAGGAGGCTGTCTTACAGGGCCTAGGAGCAGGTTTTTGTTTTGGTTTCCAAATAGGTAAAGCCAGAAGCCACTCAATTTGCATCAATTGGTGAATCTGAGAGAGACAGAGTGAGAGGCTGGGGAGGATGTCACTGTCTTTTCCAGCCTTAAGATAGAACTGGATACTACATGTGTGTGTGTGTGTGTGTGCGTGTGTGCATGCGTGTGTGTGTGTGTGTTTGATACTATACTTTAATCTTGAATTAAAAATTATATTATATTATATATTATAATATATATATAATATATTAATCATATTATATATTGTTTATTGTAATATATATTAAAATGACATTAACTTTTAGATAACGAATGAATTTCTATTACTAATTAAAAAAAAATAGAATAATCTGATCACGTTTTATTCTTTAAAACATCTTTCATAAAATATTAATATAATAAAACTCATAACCAATGATTATCTACTATTCTAACTCCAACCCAACTGCAGTGTGTAAAGTGTTGGATTTTAGGGAAGTCCGATTTACTAGTCTCACTCAAGTGTAATTAAAACTGGGAAAAGTACTGGATTTTCGGAAGTTCATATTTACTATTCTAATGTCTACCTAAATAACGCTGGAGAAAACGATGGGCTTTTGTGTGTTCATATTTACTATTCTAACTCCAACCCAACTAACACTGGGAAAAGTGCTGGATTCTGGAGAGGTCAGATTTACTATCCTAACTCTGGCCCAACTCATAAAAGGGAAGAGTGTTGGATTTTGGGGAGGTCAGATTTACTATTCTCACACCAACTCAGCTAACATCAGGGAACATGTTTAACTTAGGAGAGGTAGTGGAAGAAATTGGGTTACGGGTTGAGGGGGGTGAAACCCTACTCAAGCAGCTATCATAATCCTTGTCAGGGTGAAGTCACAAGCAATTCCCCAAATTAACCTGTGCTCAACCCTCTGGTAGCTTGGCACAGAGCAGTCAGACTTAACGTACAGGCAATGTGTAAAGTGTTTGCTCAACACTTCAAACAGTAATAACATAGAAACAAAACAAAAGAAAAATCCCACACCAAATTAGGAAAATAGAGTTACTTTTAATAAATAAATCTAGACCAAAGCAACAAAAATCCAATCAGTAGAACTGGAGATATGCAAGCTTAAGGATTTCAGTGAAAATAGTGCCAAAAAGCACAAAGCACCAACTGTGGATATCAGGTCGCACCAGACCGGGACAAAGTCACAAGTTCAGGCCGACCATGATGGAGCACAGGCAGGCTCCAGGGACCCAGTTAACCTCGCTGAACAAGAGTACCTTAAATCCTGGTTTGCAGAGCTTTGCAAGGATCCATGTTGAAGATGCATTGCGCAGCTGAAGCAATGCGACGGTTCTGAGATGCAGCGAGACTGCGATGCGAGGGCCTGCAGCGTTGCGAGGTCCAGAGTCGAGGATGCGTGACACAGCTGAGGCAATGCGAGGTCCGAGACAGAGATGTGTCGCGCAGCATCAGTTCAGAGGAGCTGAGAGGCTGAAATGCAAGGTCCTGCGTTGTCATCAAGGAGGCCGTCGATGAGGGGGCTTGTAATACAAAGTCCTGAGTCGAAGATCTGTTGCGCACCAGCTGGCTCCTTAGAAACTGCAGGGTTTGCAATGCGCAGTCCTGCATCATCATCGAGAATGCCATTGATGACGGGCTTGTGATGTGAGGGCCTGCATCTAAAAAGTGTGATATGTACTTATAGATCTTACATGTCCTCAAAATGAAAAGCTCTTACATTAGTTTTTCACTAGTGCAAGGCCTACCTCTCTCATTGGATAACATTGGGGTTACCATATTACATTTAATAAGGATAACTTTCAAATGGGAACATGTAAACAGTTCATGTTTGGTTTCTTTGGAATTGTAATGAGATATCCACTTTTATGGTAAAGTCGGAATTCAAATTACAATTTTGAAAATGCCACTTTTAGAAAGTTGGCATTCTCCTGCCTTAGCAATCAGTGCCTGCAGCCTGATACAGGTGGTATGCAGCTCGTTGTGCTAAGGCAGGACATAGCCTATTCAGGTGTAAGTGGGGCTGTACCCACCTCCACCCTCATCCTGCCAGTGATGGCCCATCCAGGCACACCTAAGCTCCCTGTTGTGTCTGGGAGGAATGCACAAAGACCAACTGCCAAGTGGTGTGGCCCAGAGACAGGCTGCAGGCACTGATTGCTATGGCAGGAGAATGCCAACTTTCTAAAAGTGGCATTTTCAAAATTGTAATTTGAATTCTGACTTTACCATAAAAGTGGATATCTCATTACAATTCCAAAGAAACCAAACATGAACTGTTTACATGTTCCCATTTGAAAGTTATCCTTATTAAATGTAATATGGTAACCCCAATGTTATCCAATGAGAGAGGTAGGCCTTGCACTAGTGAAAAACTAATGTAAGAGTATTTCATTTTAAGGACATGTAAAATCTATAAGTACATATCACACTTTAAATCGAACTCTGCCCTGAGGGCTGTTCAGGGCCTACCCTAGGGGTGACTTATAAGTATTAAAAAGGAAAGTTTAGGCCTGGCATAAGGTTTATTTTACCAGATCGAAATGGCTGTTCAAAACTGCGCACACAGGCTCAAATGGCAGGCCTAAGACATGTTTAAAGGGCTACCTAAGTGGGATGGCACAATCAGTGCTGCAGGCCCACTGGTAGCATTTAAGTTACTGGCCCTGGGCACATGTACTACCACTTTACTAGGGACTTACAATTAAATTAAATATGCCACATTGGGAGAAACTAATGTTTCCATGTTTTAGGGAGCGAGCACCTGCACTTTAGCACTGGTTAGCAGTGGTAACGTGCACAGTCCTAAGGCCAACAAAAACGAAGTCAGAAAAATATAGAGAAGAAAGGCAAAACGTTTGGGGAAAGACCACCCTAAGGCTGACAGGTCTGTCAGATGGCATTTAGTAACCTCAATCCAACCCAACCTTGTCAAAACATGTACTATTTCAATAATGTATATTAACCTTGAAATGTTTTAAATATTTCTCTTGAAAAATAAAAAAATTAAAAATAGCTATAAAATGCTAGTTTGTAAAATTAAATTAATGTGATAATAATAAAACAAAATATAACTATTCCGTATATAATATTTTAGTAGATATATATGATGTATAAGTATTAAAATTCTTTAAAATATATTTTTAAAAAACACCACCACTATAAAAATAAACAAACACTTATGAAAAATATTCACACATGAAATACATAAAATAAATATCATAATATTTAATAAGATTTAAATACTTTAAAAAGAATCATAAACTAATAATAGTATAAAACCAAAACCTTTAATAAATACATAGATTTTTTTAAAATAGTATTTAATTTAATATTAAAATACAAAACCATAGTTCAATAAAAACTACATAATCATCTGTTCTATACAAAAATTAATTTATTCAAAATACTTAAAACAATAAATATAATAAAATATTGTAATTTTGCAATGAAAGAAAACAGATATTTTACATAAATGCATAATATATTACATTTTTAGTGCCTAATATTAATTAAAAATAAATTAAATAATAAAGTACCCAACATATTGCCTTACAAAAATGTTAATAAATTAAATAAAATGATACTTCTAATAATAAAAACTGCATACATCAATTAACAAAAGATTAATACATTGAAATTATTCTATTCAAATATTTAAACAAACACGTAGTCCTATCCAACAGCATAGCAACCAACACAATTACATAATTAATAAAATAATCAATAAATTGATAATTAGTGAATTAGCAAATAAAAGAAACATAAATTAAAAGTTGCCACCCTATCCCCTTATAAACCCAACAAGTCACAAAAAATATTTATAATAGTACCAAAACCTTCAAAACAAATAAATGAATTAAATTACCAAACTAAAAAATTAAACCAAATACTACTAAAAGTGTGGATAAATTATTTAAAACACACTTTCATTTAACAAATAACACATAAAAGTAATATATACACAGATAATGAAGCAAAAAAGCTATTATATACAACAATATTAAAGTAAATCATATTATATACATCAATATTTAACACAGTATAAAATATATAATCTTACCATTGATATTATATCCCACAATGTTCTGGATGCCACAATATTTTTTCAATTACATTATTGTCCAACGATATTCTTTTTAAAAAAAAATTATAGTAGTTTTTTATTACGTCTGTCCCCCCCAAAAAAGAAAACAAATCGGAATGACAAGATATTCTTAAGTCGATATTAAGGTGAACGCCCTCTTTATTACCATGTTCACCTCACTTCTAAAGGTAACCCTTTACCTTACGCTCTTTACACCCCTCTCTCAAACTCCTTTCCACTAGAGGTCACACCTAACTCTCCATCTTCACTGACAACAGCTCCATTCTCCTCCCACCCATATCCACCCTCTCTTTGTGTGATGAGAAAGACTCTTGCTAACTCACAACAACACCCTGGACCCTCTCTCCTCTGACTGAGCCCTCTAAGAAACATGAAAAAAGCTCGGACTTGCCTTGGATGGAATCCAAATCCAAAACCTACAGCTCTCCTTGCTCCAAGTCATGCCGCAACCAAAAAGTTGCACCAAAAACTAGGCTGTCCTCTCCCATCCCAAGGCCCTTGCTCCAAGAAGATAAACAGATGCAACCTAACTGACATCCTGTCAGGGCAAGGGTAGAACTCCGAGAAACAACATCTGCAATACATCCAGGCACAGAAAAGAATGATATAGGCTGCAAGCATCGTTTGAAATGCATAACCAAGCCAGCTGACATTCCTTACTGGCATAGAAAAGAACAAAGATCGCACCAAAGTTAATCCTTCATGCTGTATGTTTATCTGTTGGAGCAAGGACATGGGTCAGACATGGGAGTTACCTCCATTGCATCCATCTTAAGTAAGCCAGCTGACACCCCATCCTGGCACTGCGAAACATCAAAACAATGAGAATCATCAAGACACAACCAAAAGGAACCAACATGGGCCTCTGACAAATTCAGGCCAGCTGACATTGTTACTGCATAGGGGCATCCTATCTGGATATAAAAAGAACCAAGACCAAACCACCAAAAAGACCAGTTCATGCCTAATAGCTCTCTATTGAAGCAACAGCAAGAATAAGCCCTACAACTCCAGTCTAGCCAAAGTTACCCGGGTGAAACACTGTCCTGGCACTCTGAAACTTCAGAACACTGAAAATCATCAAGATATATAAGAAATAATCTATTGGTGCAGCCAACGGAAGCTGAACAGCTAACATGCAATCAGAGATATGATCATAATGCCACCATCCCACCAGTCACATCACATAGAAAAATCAAGTCCACCATTTGTATGCCCCAAGAGCAACACAGGCATGACAACAGACAGCCTGTTCCGACATGCCCCGAAACTATACCCAGAAAAGAGAAATCAATATGCCTAAGAGATGAAATGCTGTATTGGTATAATGACAAGAGGGCACTAGGACCCTGCATGTAAAGAGGATTCAGGGCTAAGAAAGTAGACAGGGAACCGGAAGAGGATGTGTTGGGCAGATAGGAATAGATGAGGATTAGTGGATTAGGATTGGGGAGAGGATGTAACCTTACGGCTTGAGCGGTCGACCTCAAAGCTGGGGAACCGGGTTCGAGTCTCTGCAACGACGCTCAACATCGTGTGATTCTGGCCAAATCACTTAATCTCCCTGTGCCAAACAAAAATTAATGTGTCCATCTGTAACAAAACTGGTGCTCATGTAAAGCGCTCTGATACCCGATTTCTCGGGTCTAGTTCGCGCTATATAAAATTCTAAAAAAAAAAAAAGTGAAAGTTGGAGCAGCCTGAGCTCCTGTGCATATGTCATAATAAAGCACATTACAGTTCCCTATTGTGTCATGCTTCATTTGGCTCCACCACAACACTACAACTGAAGACGAAGGCAGGCACGACACCCTGCAGCCCTCCACACGATCGTGCCTTGAGATCTCCTGTAGTGGCAGCATGATGTTGGGAGCCCACCCCGATCGCGCGGAGGAAGACCTGTGCACAACATGACATAGGAAGCCTACCCTGGTCGCGCAACGCCACTGTGTGCCGAATTCTTGCTTTGGAGCACCAACCTAACTGCGGTAAGCTGTACATTGCCTTGCCGGCCACTTCTTTTCCAAGACTTCTGCGTTGACTAGCTGAGACTGGCGAATCCACGTGAGACTGCAGCTACTCTCAGCGGCCATCTTTCAGTCAGGCGGCTCCTCCAGATCACGAAGAGCTAGCGGAGCTAGACCGGATTAAGAAGGCCAAAATAAAGGAATATGCAGGCATTCATCAGAAGGCCAAGGCATCAACTGTCCAGGAAGGAGACTGGGTGCTTGCCAAGCAAAAACAAAGGAGAAAGACAGACAGTTGGTATTATCAACATCCACTGTGAGTGACCAATCTAAAAGGTACTATGGTCAAGGCCACCTATGATGACAAGAGAATAACCCGGAATATCTCTCACTTCAGGAAAGTGTGATCCAACAACCAAGGAGTCAGTGGTTGTCTTGGGAAGCGACGCCCTCAAGGCTACTCAAGCATCAATCTGCAGTCATGACCCTCGCTCCTCCCCTGTTGTAAGGGAGGTGACAAAACCAAGTCTGATTACAGTTCCCTGTAGTGTTGTGCTTCATTTGGCTCCATCACGACACTACAAGAATACCACATATGTAAATGCACAAGCATTCCTCAGTCAAAATACAATTGCCACTCAACCAAACCCAAACAAAGGACTGAAAATACATGCTCAACAATACAAGATCTATGTCAAAGAATAAACATTAAATGCAATAAGAAGTAATGGACAAGCAACTAAACTAGCAATTAATAACAGAAACTAGCTGATGGCAGTGCCCCAATCATGCACAAATCAATATTGCTAGAATATAAGATTGACACAGTCCACCACCCAACACAACTATGCTGGGGAATCTGAGCAGCCATGGACAAGCTGTAGACTGGATTATAGCCTTTTTATTCACCCAGAATCACACTGTCTCCCTACCACTTTTTACCTTCAAGCCTGACTTAGCTATTGGCACTGCCCATGCCTCAACCATCTTGCCCCTTCTTTTAAACATTTACTATATGTCTTTACCTGAACTGATTTAATTCTTCTGTCTGTCCTGTTACAACTACACAATCAAGACTTGATCCAAAACAGTTCTACAACTATAAGTGCCATGTTTTAAGATAACTCATTTCGGAGGTTGCTCTTACTCAGTCCAAGTCAACAAACTGAACTCCCTCCCTACCCTGATAAGGAAACTAGAAAACTACTTTACTTTTTTGAAGGATGTCAAATCTTGGTTGCTCAAATTTTTAGGCCCTAAGGGATTGGCAAGCAAAGTACAGTAAAACACATATCAGCCATGATATTAGCAAACCACAAAGCAAAAACAGGAAAATGCATCTTCGAGTAGAGGTAACCCAGCATCTTCAGCTAAGACAAAGCTGCATAAAATGCAATCTATCACATCTCTCACATACCCTCTAGGTAGGAGCATGCATACCAGCAGTACCAAGTTCGTCATGCTACATGTCAGGATCTCCCACCTCACCCAACTCTTCCCACATAAGTCTTAAGAACAATCAATAAAAAACACACACTTGTCCAACTAAAGATGCAGGTCTGATAGTAATTGCTACAGAGTGCCATCATATTACTCTAATGGCAGTTGTGAGGTATAACAAATGCCAGAAAACATAACAGATAGAAGAGGTAAACAAAGCAACCTATGTCTTGAAAGGGTGAATAGAATGAAAACAGTATGACACCACAGTTCCAAGGACAAAGAACCAAACAAGGGGTGAAATGAGAACGCAATCCAAGGGCCACTAGCAATTACCTGATGTAAAGTCAAAATAAGTAGGATCACCATGACATATTGGCTTCTTCAGTGGATCTAGGATGCTCCTGGCTATCCCTAATATCTGAATGTTCTGCAAATTAAGCTTTTGTGCTGCTTAACAAAAATCTGTTATCATCAGAATTGTCAACTATATCAGTAAACAAAACAGATAAAGCCTTACTAAAAAGAAAAGTAGTACTTAGTTTGGCAGAGAATTACATGCAATCCCTGGAAATCCTTGTCACCAATGCGTATTCCTCTTTAGTTCAATCCAATTATGTGAAAGTCTTTAAATGTGTATGTTTCATCCTTGGCCCCCATTATCAGAGCATTTGGGTTTGGTCTCACTTCGTATGCTGATGACACCCAAATTGTGGTGTCTCTGCTACCTGGCCAGGAGATGGGTACGGATAAACGCTTCCAAGCCTGTATGGAATCAGTTGGGAGATGGATGATAGAGAATTGTCTAAAGCTCAATTCAGGCAAAACTGAAGTTTTATTGTTTGGAAAGTATACCAACTTTTGGACACCGAGTTGGTGGCCTGACTCGATGGGCTCTCCCCCGCAACCTTCTAAGAAGGTAAAAAATTTGGGAGTAATAGTCGATGAGAGACTTACCTTTGGGGATCAAGTAAACGCAGTGGCATCAACAACAGCCTATGTGCTTAGAACAGTCAGGAAAGTATTGCCATTCCTACCCCCGGGTAGCCGGCAAACAGTGGTCACAGCACTGGTATTGTCGAGGCTGGACTATTGCAATAGCCTGTATTTGAATATCCAACAAAAATTTATGAACAAACTCCAGCTGCTACAAAATGCAGCTGTTAGACTCCTCACTGGTACATCCAAGTTCTCTCCCATCTCCAAGGAAATAAAGAAATTGCACAGGCTCCCTGTAAGGAGTCGATAGCGCTTTAAATCGCTCTGTGTGGTTTTCAAAGCTCTTCAAGGTACAGGCCCAGACTTTTTAAAACGGCTGTTCCAGTGGTATACACCGAAAAGGACACTTCACTCACTGGGTGCCAAGTTGGTCTCAGTGCCGCACACAAAAAAAGTTCTGTGGGGTGGCAGAAGCTGTGTCGTTTGTGCGGCGAAAGCCTGGAATGCCCTTCCGTTTCACCTAAGAAATGCCATGGATCTTTTAGCCTTCAGGAAGGGCTTAAAAACCTGGCTTTTTGCAGAATAAACCTCATTCCCTCCTTGTTCTTGCCTTCAGGATAAATATTTAGCGCCACGACACCCTCGGGTAACCGCTGCGCTTTAAAAATATTATTAACATAGCATAACATAGCAAAGAGATTAGCGCTGACCTAAGAAAATAGTGAAATCCTTTTGGGAATGACCAATGCTATAAAAAAATGAATACTTCGCCCAGGTTACAGTATTTTTTTCATACTCTTCTCCTCTCTTTTCCACCTAGTCATCTAAAAATGGAGCACAATACCGTAATACAATTAAGCCCAATTTGGATTAAACCTACAGATCCCAAAGTGACTGTAGGATGCTGGCTCTCTGTATAGTGTACCAGAATGAAGTCTACTGTGCAGAGAGTCCAGTGGATCCCCAATAGGTGTGCAGAGGTAAAAGTAGAAAATTCTAATGCTCTGTTTGTGGTAGTGTGGGCAAGCAGTTAGGCTTATCAGAGGGTAGTGTTAAGTATTTGCTGTCACACACAGAGGCAATAAATGAGACACACAGTCAAGAATAAATCCGAGACCAATTAGGAAAATAAACTCGTATCTTTAAATATAATTTTAGAAACCAAGAATTTCGTTCAACAGTTAATAATTGCTTTGTATGTCGATTGTCAACCAAATGCAGTTCAGGACACAAATGCTTACAGGTTTTAAGCAACAGCGGTCAATACCATCGGGCAGAGACAGTCGTCGTCAAGGGGAAGAAAGCATAGGGTTAGATAGCGGAGTACAGCCAGCACATCTACCGTCGTGGTCAATGGAAGCAACACTCAGCCTCAGAGTTTTGGGGGACAACGATCGCCTAGAATTCAGGGGATGTTCTACTCCAGGGGAGTCAGAGTTTTGGAAGTCCCAGGGCTCGGGCACAGCAGGGAGTTCTGGGTTACCTGGGTCGGAGGTGCCGGAGGTCTTGGGATGCAGAATTGGTTCTTCACTGGCAGCGTTCAGCTACAGGTGCGGTGAGGGCAGTCCATCGTGGTTGGGGCTGTAAAGCTTTTGTTGCTGCTTTCACCCAGTCGATGCCATCAGAAGGCTGGTACAGACTCACAAGAGTGGGGTAGTTTCCACCATCGGTCGCAAGTACTGTGAGGATCCCTCAGGCTGGTGGATGAGTTGTAGGGGTTGGTCACCAGTCTGATGGCCAACAAGCCTTGGCTGCTGCAACTTTTGTTTGGTAGGGTGAATCACGTCGACATGGTCCGTGCCAGTCTTCACCCCAGAGATCTTTAACGGCGGTGTGCCGGGGACTAGTACTACTAATCCAAAGGGAGGTTCAATGCAATGGCAGCGTCATCTGAAGGATCGTTGGGGTCCTTGGCTAAACGTATTTAAACTGTGTTTGTGTCACCCTGCTTCTCAAAATGTAACATATAATTTAGCACTGTTGATATGAAGCAGACTTGAATTAGCAGAAAATGTGTAATAAAACGAGAAGTTGTTCTGAACGGGCGCCCCCAAAGTATGTTGTGTCTGGGGCCCCCAAAATCCTTACAATGACACTGCCTGGCACACAGTTGGCAGCATTACAGCAAGAAGAAGGCCTCTTCAAACAGTGTTACAAATCAAAATCAACTACATAGGCAAAAACACATGACATGGTTCACGTGCCTGAGTCATGATGTACACTATATCCATGGACATCTAGCAATCCATTCTAAATAAGCCAGGATGCCATGACAAAGGCCAGTCATATAACTGCAACAACTTGAATTTTTGGACATACCAATTGGTCAGAAAGGACTGCTATTGTCAGGGGTCAAATGGACCTTGCAATGAAACAGCATGTACAGTATTACTCAAGGCCGTACTGTGAACAAAATTGAGTACTGGCAAATTTTGTCAGCCCCGTCCATCCCCTCCATAATGTCTGGCAAGTCACATCAACAGAGGTATTGGGAAGTTTCTCTACCAAGAAGTTTATGAAAAAAATGTTGTCAGTGCATTTTACAATTATTTTGCTATCCCACTGATTACACAGATTTAACAGGTTTAGCGCTCAACGGTAGAGTTATGCTTTAAGTAACAATTACACAGATTTTACATGAACAGGCAGATTACACAGACTTTATAGACCAGAGGATCAGACAGGAAAATTATTGCTCAGGTTATACAGTTTGTAATCTGTTTTGGATTTTTAAAATTGATCTTACACAGATGTGAAACAACAGAGATCCCTCAGATTGCAAACATCTTGTAGGCTTGGACCTTCAACAGCAAGGTTGTCCCCTGGGTTGCACATACTCTATCAAACATCTCATCTCTCTCAGATCCCAGCAGTGATATCTTTCAATTAACACAAATGGTACAGGTTCAGGTTTTTGGCAGCGGACTCACACTTGTTAAGCTTCAGGTATAGGGCTAAAGCCATGCTAGGGTTTCCAGTCAGGGAGCACCATAGCAAGGCAGCATCACGGACACACACTCTCTCTCTTTCTGTCTCATTGTACTTCATCATCTCTGGTCAGGTGTGGAGGCACAAACATCTCTCCTTATCTGCCTACTGCCTTGGTCTTGCTTCTTCATCCCTGAAGTGCAGAATATCCTGTACTGGCACAAACTTCACCCCCCCCGCCACGGCTGAACTGCCATTTCTCATCAATAAATTCACCAGGTGGCTGTTTAAAGTTGTGTAAATTGTCAGAACGCTGGACCAACCCTACCCTTCACTCCACAAGCAGCTTTCTGTTTGTCTTACCAGCATGGATCCCTTCGTATTGACTCATCATTCAACAGTCTGTGTCAATACTCTTGCGTAATATTGGCATTTATTTTATGCTTTCCATATCCTTTGTGAGAACTATATTGCTTTCTAGATAGTTGAGTAAGTAGCTACTCTGTGAGATGTATTAAGGAGAATGTAGATTCACCCAGAAGTGAAGAATGCCATTTCCAAATGAGTATCTTTGCAGAGAAGCAGGGGATGAGGAAGGAAACAGTAGTCCTGCGGAAGGAATTGATAGGCATTTTATTCACCAGGATGACATATTATTTGGGGGTTCTAACCAATATTCCCTCTACTTCTTTTTCTTGATGTGCGGCAGCACAGAGCCTGTGTGCATTCTTTGCAGAGCTGTGGGTGAAAAAGAAACTCAACAGGAACCACAATGCGAATAAGCGTGCTACACTTAAGGTTGATTGGTGGCAACCTCTGTTTCATTTTTTTAAAGAAATGGTCTGAAACGCAAATATTTACCTATTATTTGTCTTGCTGAAAGCCACAGGTTTTACAGAAAAGTCTAGATCAGGTGCTAGAGTTTTGAAAATATTCCAGTATTTCATGATCTACCAATACACCCAGAAGATTTATTGTTCTTAGACAGAAACTTCCTTTATGTTCATTGTTATTTATTTGTAGAGTCAAACACACACAACCGGTCTTGGGTTGCTTGTTGTCCAGTTCAGAGAGGACCAGACTTAGCAGTTCGGGCTGGACTGTTCATATTGGAGCAGGGGCAAGACTTATTTGCATATGACTGGGTCTAGGAATGGGGGGCAAAATAGTGATGTGTTGGATTGCTACCCTGAGCAGCTGCCAGTGGTTTGCCGTATTGCAAGCAACCTCCCATCACCTTTAGTCTGTTTGATGTGATGCCCTAAGTGGTCAAGGGTATGCCCAGAGTTGGGTCCCTTGCTCACAGTGTCACTGGAATCAAGCTACACCCAACTGAAGAGCACCAATCAGGAGAAACCGGGCTTGGGTTGTTTGTGTTCTTCCGGTTCAGAGAGGATATGGCTTGGCAGTTCGGGCTGGACTGTTCCTATTGGAGCAGGGTCAAGACTGATTTGCATATGGCTTGGTCTAGCTGAAGTGGCATGGTGGGCAAAAAGCATGATGGGTTGGAATGCTACCCGAGCGGTTGCCAGTGATTAGACTTATTGCAAGCATCTCCCATTGGCTTTTGTGTGTTTTATTTACTTGTAGATTGGCAGATGCTGTTCAGGTGCATAGTAGAACTTTTTAGAAGCACAGGATTAATCATGCTAATCTGGGCAGTGAAGCCATGTATTACAGCAAGTGAAATCGCATTCCATCATATATGCTGTGATATGAAATGTAATTGCTATCTAATAAACTATGACAGAAAAAGCACATCAGAATTCATGTGGCAGGAGAATACATCCATCAGTAATACTATGCCACAGAATAAGTCAATCAGAATTTCTTTGCACTTCAAAGGTATTGTGTCCAAAGAACAGTGCAGAGAAACAACAAGCTGTCTAGCAGAATCATGCATATATTATATATATATATATATATATATATATATATATATATATATATATATATATATATATTCACTGAAAAAACCATAGGTTTTAGGGACGTTATAGTTACAAATTAGCATTTAAAAAACCTTTGAAATTCACTGAAAAAACCATAGGTTTTAGGGACAGTTATAGTTAGTTGGACATTGCACTCGTACAAAACCCGTGAAATTCCCCGTTATAGTTAGTTCAGCTAACTATAACTCGCGCCCCGCAATGCACTGCTGATGACGTCACATATTACATCACTCATGACATGGTCAGTGACATCACTGATGACATCTCAAATGACATCACTGATGACATCATCCAGTGACTGTGTGTTTCTGTAAAGTTTAAATATTTTTATATATATAGGGAAAGGCGTATTGAAGAATGAGTGGGTGTATAAGTGTCTGTATGGATGATTTAGTAGGTGCGTGACTAATTCTATAAGTGAGTGATTAAACGTATCTTACTGAATGCATGGGTTAGTGACTAAACTGGGTGAATGTCTGTATCTGTCTGTTGCTGTGTAAGTGGCTGCATGGGTTTGTGAATAGCTACATGAGTGTCTATAAGAGTTATTGATTTGTTGTCTGAGTATCTGTATGGGTGCCTGAGTGTTTGTGTGGATGGGGTGTGTGCGACTGTGCATAGATGTGTGAGTGGGTGATTCACTGGGTGGATGGTTTCAAGAGTGCATCTGTGATAGACTGTATGGGTGGGTAAGTGTGTGTAAGAGTGTGTTAGTGAGTGAATGTATGTCCCAGTGGTACATGTGTGAGTAACTACATATGTGAAAGGCAGTATATATGTGTGTTGGAGTATATAAATAGCTATAAGCGAGAGTGAGTGATTGTGATAGTGGCTGTATGGATGAGTGTGTGCTTGTATCAGTGATTGTATAAGAGCGTAACAATGTGCTAGTATTTGTATGATTAAGTGAGCTGGTGTGTGTATAACTGTATAGGTGAGTAAATGGCAGTGTGTTTAATTATTTGCATGACTGACTAGGTGTGTGAGTACCTCTATGGATGAGTGGCGGTGTTTGAGTGTCTATATAGGAGTAAGAGTGCATATGATAGTCCTGTATTGAGTGACCATAAGTATGAGTGACTGTACGGGTGAGTGAGTGGATGTGTGTGTGTAGACCTAAGAATCAGTGAGTGGGTATGTAGTTATTGGTGTTGGAGTGTCTATGGTTTTGCGAATGGCAGTCTGTAATTTAGATTGGGTGTATCAAAGGTTATATTAGGGTGTGAAGAGCTGCATCAGATTATCACGTGGATGATGTCATCAGTGATGTCATTTGAGATGTCATCAGTGATGTCATCAGTGATGTCACTGACCATGTCATGAGTGATGTAATATGTGGCGTCATCAGCAGTGCATTGCGGGGCGCGAGTTATAGTTAGCTGAACTAACTATAACGGAGAATTTCCACGGGTTTTGTACGAGTGCAATGTCCAACTAACTATAACTGTCCCTAAAACCTATGGTTTTTCAGTGAATTTCAAAGGTTTTTAAATGCTAATTTGTAACTATAACGTCCTAAAACCTATGGTTTTTCAGTGAATTTCAAAGGTTTTTTAAATGCTAATTTGTAACTATAACATGTCTGAAACCTACGGTTTTTCAGTGAATTTCAAAGGTTTTGTAAATGACAATTTTTAAATGTATTAATTGTTATATAAATTTTTTTCATACTGATTTCGAAATTTTTTAGAAAACATTTTTTTACATATTTTATTTTTTAAATTACATTGTAATTATATTATACATTACAAAAATACTTTCTCAGAATGAATTACTTTAGTTTAAATACTTTGCACATAGGCAATAGACTTTTAAGTACAGTAGTTACAGTTGTTGCAATGGGCAACACATTTTCAAACACAATGCAACATTCAGCTCAATGTGAATTTCTAGTTAAATACAATTAGTTACTTTATGGATTACTTTTCTAACCACAGGACTGGATCCTAGATTCAGTCCTGGGACATCTCCTGTAAACAGTTGAGTAAAAGCGTTTTGGTTACAGTCGTGATTTTTAAGGAATATTATTGTACTTTAAAAGTTGACACTTAGAAACTTTTTCTCATAGAATGACCAATGTTATCCTATGGAAGGAAATTCACTTAGGAGGTAAAAACTGTTATCGTTACTTTTTGTTACTCAGTGTTGGATCCTGGATCCAGCACTGGTGCATCTCCTGTAAACAGTTGAAAGAATGCGTTTAAGTCATACAGGCGATTTTTAAGGAATATTTGTAGTTTGTGAAAATCGACACTTTGAAACTTTTCTGCTGAAAACCAGACAAAGGATTCCTATGGAAGAAAATATAAGTTACTGGTAAGTACGGTTAAAATTACTTTTCAGGGTCAGTGCTGGGCTAAAAGATGCAGCACTGGGTTCTCTCCTGATAACAGGTGAGTAAATTGGAATTCGTACTTTGGTTGATTTTAGAGGAATATTATAAAGTTCCAAAACTCCACACTTAGAAGAATTTCCAAGTGAAACCAGTCAATGTTAGCCTATGAAGGAAATTCAAGTTACCGGTAAGTACGGTTAAAATTATTTTGAGGATCAGTACTGGGCTGAAAGATGCAGCACTGAGGTCTCTCCTGATAACAGGTGAGTAAATCAGAATTCGGATTTCGGCTGATTTTAGAGGAATATTTTAAAGTTCCAAAAATCAACACTTAGAAACTTTTTCAGCAAAAAGCAGGCAATGATATCCTATGGAAGGAAATTCAAGTTACCGGTAAGTACGGTTAAAATTACTTTTGAGGATCAGTACTGGGCTGAAACATGCAGCACTGAGGTCTCTCCTGATAACAGGTGAGTAAATCGGAATTCGTATTTCGGCTGATTTTAGAGGAATATTTTAAAGTTCCAAAACTCCACACTTAGAAGAATTTCCAAGTGAAACCAGTCAATGTTAGCCTATGGAAGGAAATTCAAATTACTGGTAAGTACGGTTAAAATTACTTTTCAGGACCAGTACTGGGCTGAAAGATGCAGCACTGAGGTCTCTCCTGATAACAGGTGAGTAAATCAGAATTCGGATTTCGGCTGATTTTAGAGGAATATTTGTATGTTTCAAAAATCAACACTTAGAAGAATTTCCAAGTGAAACCAGTCAATGTTAGCCTATGAAGGAAATTCAAGTTACCGGTAAGTACGGTTAAAATTACTTTTCAGGATCAGTACTGGGCTGAAAGATGCAGCACTGAGGTCTCTCCTGATAACAGGTGAGTAAATCGGAATTCGTATTTCGGCTGATTTTAGAGGAATATTTTAAAGTTCCAAAACTCCACACTTAGAAGAATTTCCAAGTGAAACCAGTCAATGTTAGCCTATGAAGGAAATTCAAGTTACCGGTAAAGTACGGTTAAAATTACTTTTCAGGATCAGTACTGGGCTGAAAGATGCAGCACTGAGGTCTCTCCTGATAACAGGTGAGTAAATCGGAATTCGTATTTCGGCTGATTTTAGAGGAATATTTTAAAGTTCCAAAACTCCACACTTAGAAGAATTTCCAAGTGAAACCAGTCAATGTTAGCCTATGAAGGAAATTCAAGTTACCGGTAAGTACGGTTAAAATTACTTTTCAGGACCAGTACTGGGCTGAAAGATGCATCACTGAGGTCTCTCCTGATAACAGGTGAGTAAATCGGAATTCGTATTTCGGCTGATTTTACAGGATTATTTTAAAGTTCCAAAACTCCACACTTAGAAGAATTTCCAATTGAAACCAGTCAATGTTAGCCTATGGAAGGAAATTCAAGTTACTGGTAAGTACGGTTAAAATTACTTTTCAGGACCAGTACTGGGCTGAAAGATACAGCACTGAGGTCTCTCCTTATAACAGGTGAGTAAATCGGAATTCGTATTTCGGCTGATTTTAGAGGAATATTTGCACAATGGTGAAGGGAGGGCGGGCCTGAGGTGACATCTGTGCAAACGCGCCCCGTGGCGCGTTTTAAGTTGGGGATTAAGTCCCCTTGAATCCTGAGGGTCCCTAGGGGCCAACTAGCCCACCAGGAACCTCCAATATGCGCCAGAGGGCTGCGTTGCAGGAGACGTGTAGAGAGGCCACACCCCTTTTACCTCTCTGCAACGCAGCTCTGTGGCGCTTTCTGGATGTACCTGTTGGGCTAGTTGGCCCCCAGGGACCCTCAGGATTGAAGGGATTTAATTCCCCATCTTAAAACGCGCCACGGGACCTGTTTGCACACATGTCACCTGAAGCCCCGCCCCTCCCTTCACCACTGTGCAAACGCGCCCGTGGCGCGTTTTAAGTTGGGGGATTAAGTCCCCTTGAATCCTGAGGGTCCCCGAGAGTCCAACTAGCCCACCATATACCTCCAAAGCGCCACAGAGCTGCGTTGCAGAGAGGTGTAAAAGGGGTGTGGCCTCTCTACACGTCTCTGCAAGGCAGCACCCTGGCGCATACTGGAGGTTCCTGGTGGGCTAGTTGGCCCCCAGGGACCCCCAGTATTCAAGGGAATTTGTTCCCCCTCTGCAAACGCGCCAGGGCGCGTTTGCAGAGTGGTGAAGGAAGGGGCGGGGCCTGCGGGCCCGATCGTTTTTGTTTTTGTTTTTTGTCCCTGAAGGGGGGCTGTGTAGCCCCCCTTCCTTTTTCTCTTTTTGGGCCCTGGGGACCCCATCCCCCAGGGCCTTACCCTCTTTTAAATTACAAAAAAAAAAAAAGCGGGAAGGGGGCCGCGTGGCCCCCTTCCCTGGGCCTGTATTGGCCCGGGGACCCCATCCCCGGGCATGGCCTCTATATTTATTATTTTGAGGGGGCAGCGTGGCCCCCTCCTCTGGCCATTTTAAGGCCCCGGGGACCCCATCCCCGGGGCCGGCCTTTCCATTTTTTTTTTCATTTTTTTCTCTTTTTTGGAGAGGGGGCGCGTGGCCCCACTCCCGAGCCACTACTTGCCCGGGGACCCCATCCCCGGGGCTGGCCCTCTCCGTTGGGGACTGTGGGGGTCCCCAATCCCCCACAGTCCCGCCGGCTCCCCACGTCCCTTGGGAGCCGGCATTGCTGTTCCACATGGGGAGCAGCTGACATGCTGCTCCCCATGTGGAAAAGCAATCGCTTTGGATATTGGAAGAGAGAGCAGGTTTCCCTGCTCTCTCTTCCAATATCCAAAGCAGTTTGCTATGGCGGGACGGGAGCCGCGAGGCTCCGTCCTGCCATAGCAAACTACAGTGTCCCGGGGTAGGCACCCGGGACACTGCAGGAAGCCGGCCCTGGGGGTGGTGGTCCCCAGGGCCATCAAGGGCTCCAGGAGGAGGCGCGCGGCCCCCTCCCATTCAGTACACAGCCCGGGAGGTGGTGGTCCCCGGGGCTCTGGAGGTCGTAACGGACCCCCATATTAAAATGTTTAGTGCCCGGGGAGGTGGCGGTCCCGGGGCATGTGGGAGGCTGGAGCCCCCACACTGGTTTTATTTTCAATTATAAAAAAGCCCGGGGAGGTGGTGGTCCCGGGGCTGCGGGAGAGCTCAGAGCCCTCCCGCACCATTTCTCAAAAAGCCCGGGGGTGGCGGTCCCCGGGGCTTGGAGGCCCTTTGAGGCCCCCACACGTAAATTATCCCCCCACCATGCCCCCGGGACTTGGGCCACCTGGGGGCCAATTAACTATCGAGCGCGGGAGACCGCGCTTCGATTTTTCGGCAGGATTCGCGCACCTGAGCGCATCCTGCCGATTTTAAAAAAAATTTTTTTTTTGCCCAGGGGTCCTTGTGGGACCCCCTGAGCAAACCTAGGGAGTCAGGGTGTTTCTACCCTGCCCCCTTTGTGCGCTTTGCGCACTTGTTTCTGTCCCTCGGTTCTACCGAGGACAAAATGGCTGCCAACATTTCCTGAATCGGAATGTTGACAGCCAGCTGACAACCAATTAACATGCAGCTCGTGATCGGGACGGTGCGCGCAGGGTGCACTGAGGGTACGCGGACCCTACTCGGCCATAGATATCACTAACTTTTTACTTTTCATTTTCTCAGCAACTACTGAACGGATTTACACCATTTAACAAAAGGGTTCTTTCTGAACCAAGAACTACCTCTTTGCCAAATTTGGTGTAATTCCGTTCAGCAGTTCGGGCTGTAGCCGTGTCTAAAGTTTCCTATGGAAAAGTGCATGGGAAAACGCGTTTTGGGACCCCCTTTTTCTCGGCCCCGCTTGACGAATCCCCGAGACTTTCAGGGTAGGAGCGGACCGGAGCGGGCCACAAAGTTTGAAAATTTCGCGAAGATACGTCAACCGGCAAGAGAGTTATTTCAAATAGAATGTCGCGGATTTCCTATGGATAATAGGTTGTAACTATAACTATCTACTGGCGACCGCCAGTAGATATATATATATATATATATATATATATATATATATATATATATATACCAAGGATAACATAAAGCTTTTTATTTACAGGTTGACGCATGGAACCCACTCAGGGTATTGAACTCATTGCTTCGAGGACTACATGTCCCATCAGGCTGTACACCAAGAGACGCACTTAGCGAGTCCCACGAGGGTTAATTACTTCATTAAAACACGCCTTGCATTATAAAAGAAGGAAGCGTCGTGCGTCAACCTTATGCAAATTGCCTTTGAAAAAGCGGCGGAGAGCCGTGAAACGCGTCAGGCACAGAGAATTCATGCAGTGAGAATCAAGACAAGTTGATCGTGAATGCCGGAAGGTGGGCGAACTG
Source organism: Calotriton arnoldi (assembly GCA_963921515.1). NCBI lineage: Eukaryota > Metazoa > Chordata > Amphibia > Caudata > Salamandridae > Calotriton > Calotriton arnoldi. The sequence goes on from CAWUFW010021156.1 coordinate 63,074, forward strand.
TCGAGTGCTTCCCTGAGCTCCTTGGGCATTTGATTGAAAAAAAAAAAATATATATATATATATATATATATATATATATATATATATATATATATACATATAAATAATGTTTATATAATAAGCTTATGAATATCTAAATAAAGCTAAATATGCAAATCAGAGATAATGTGTCAACAAGCTTTTGCCACAAGATTTCAATACTTTAGTTACTTCTCTACCAAACAAGTCTCTGTGGGCAGCCATCTCCAGCATGTAAACTTAGCTTTAGCTCCATATGTGCCCATGTTATTGCCACTGTTCAAAACTGTTAATTCTTCTGTTTACATTGTTAAGACTAAGAGCCATCTGTGCTCTTACACTCTCTCAGATATGTTCTCTCTCTTTCACTCAATCAAACAAATTCTTTCACTAATTCTAGGTCTCTCTTGCTCGCTTTCTAACTTACAGCAAACACTCTTACTCTTTAATACTTGCTTTTGCTCTTTTGCTAACTGGTTCACTCAGTCCCTGAATACAATTGGGCCGCTAATTCTATTTCAAGTTTAAAATTCTACTTATACCTGAATTTGTATTATCATTCAAGAGGTTTTCCTATTGGATTTCACCAGGTAAATCCTAGCAGAAATCAGGAGGTAAATAGAGAAAAATTCCTATTTGTGCATCATGGACTGCATAAAAATGTGAAATTTGCATGTAATGTTTGTATTCCTTACTTAGAGGTGGGTGCAGATTATGCATCTGCTAATTCCCACACTCTGTACAAAATATTGTTAGTGAGTGTGCACTTTGCATCTCATTATAATCAGGCCCTTGCTTTCCTTCACCTCCTATCTTGCTATTTCATTCAATTTTTAGCTTAGATATAACTCTGTCATACTTTCAACCAAAAAAACTGGCAATGTCAGCTATCAGCCACACATATATTTAAAGAGTACTTAGCCTTCCTAACAACTAAGGAGATACATTAACATTTTGGTATAGCTCTGTAGTCTAGGCCACTGCCCAAAGTTAAAAACGTATTAAAAATGCACACTCACTCATACGCATAAAAACAAATCAGATTCTGGTGTGAGAAGGAAACATGTGGATAGTCATCTCCTGGACAAAGAAAAGGGGCTGCATTGCAATGCTACTGGCAGACTGTGTGCTATAAGAGTGCTTTTTAACAATAACAAATAACTAAAACCCTCTTCTTCTCAAATAAGTAAGAAATAAACAGAAAGGTAGAGGGTGGGGCACTGTAAAAAAAACTGTGCCATAACATTTTAAACAAATCTTTCAAATTAGCTAAATATAGTTTTCAGATGACGAACTAATACTAGCTGGACATGGTTTAGCAGTACATTGGAGAGAGCGGGCAAGTCAGGCAGGCCAGGCACCAGTTGGACCGAGCGGGTAACGGCCGCCATTTTGGGACGGTTACCACTCTAGTTGTTCCATGGCCATTAACGAAGGGTATTTAAAGCTCCCCGAGGCGGATGCGCAGCGGAAGGTAGCGCATTGACAGACGCGCTTGTAATTCCACTGCTGCACTCTTGTTCCGCTATTTTGCACAACTTTGCTACAGGATTGTATTTTTAAATGTTTTAAACGCTCGTTGCTCTGAGCTTTTAAATATTTTCTGATTTCTGTCGTATTGTAATTTTTACCTGCAGTACCTATATCGCCGCTCTCCGGTCCACCACGGCTCCTAATTAGCCAATTGTGTGGAGAGAGCGGGCAAGTCAGGCAGGCCAGGCACCAGTTGGACCGAGCGGGTAACGGCCACCATTTTGGGACGGTTACCGCTCTAGTTGTTCCACAGCCATTAATATTTAAAGCTCCCCGAGGCAGACGCGCGCAGCGGGCGCGCCGAAGGCGTGCAAAAGGCAAGCCCGTCCGCGCTCGTTCCGCGCTCAGCGCCAGCCACGCTGCCGGTCTTGGCAGACAGAATGGCGGCTCTACTGTCATACACTAGAGGTGAGCTCCAGGAACTATCCTTCAGGTCTTTTAAATGTCCTGGGCCAATTTTAGGAGGCACTTAGGACATTGGGAAACAGGCGTGTCCATGCTGCAATCTGAGGCTCACAGATATAAAAAGTAAGCTTCACTTAGACAAGGCCCCAACGGACAGCATTAGGGCATATCCAGTAGAAACAAGGAAGGATCATGTTGATCCCAAGATCAAAAAACCGACCCGAGGACTGTCATGTGCACTATTAAATGCACGGTCACTAATTAAACACAAGTTTGAATTCAGTCATTTTGTAGACTCCCATGCCCTGGATCTGATATTTGTTTCGGAAACCTGGGCAGATGAAACTTCAGGGCCCGATCTGGTGACAGCAGTCCCACAGGGTTTGCAATAGCCAGAAGGGATCGTATTGGCAAAAAGGGAGGAGGTTTGGCAATAATCCTTAGAAACCACTTGAAAGCGTCATTTAAAGATACCACGATAGATATGGAAGCCGAGGTGCTTTCTTTTAAGATAGCGGCCAGTCACGTATACTCATTTAATGGGATGCTAGTATATAGGCCGCCTGGATCCAGAACAAACTTTATACACACCATGGGCCAACTCTTGGAACACAAAGTAATCTCACAAGATTTCACCATCTTGGGCGATTTCAATTTTCACCTATATAACCTCCTCGATAAAGACTCTCAGGCCCTGCTTGACCTAGTGACAGCTGTAGGCCTCGAGCAAATTGTGGTCGGTCCCACCCACACAGCGGGACATCACTTAGACGCTGTTTTCACAGATTGACCCTTGTTGAAATATAATAATACCCTACAACTTCACTGGTCTGACCACCATACAGTGTTGCTTACTCTTACTCTTCCCTCCTCGCCGGTTTCCAAGCACGTCCCAGTTAGCAGCGAAAAAAGTTATCAATGGCAAAGATTAGACAGAAATGATTTCTCCACCCATTTGAGTCAGAACAAGGCTTGCTTTGCCAAAGACCCAGAGGCGGCTTCTTTACAATATCATCACTGGATCTCAGCAGCAGCAAGCACCAGTGTTCTCCAGAGAACAGGGAAAACTAGCAGGACAGCACCTACTGAACCTTGGTTCTCTGAAGAACTAAGGATTTCAAGAAGACTCTGTCGCAGCCAAGAAAGATGCTGGCGTAAACACTATGATCCCAGGGAGAAAGAATTATATAAGACAAGACTGGCACATCACAAAGAACTGATCAATAAAACTAAAATCAGTTATTTCTCAGAAAAAATTGAAGGAGCAAAGAATAATTCCTAGGAGCTTTTCGCAACGGTGCTGAAACTCAGTCAAGTGCAAGAGACCAATGATAGCGCAATAGATCAAGCTTTTTGTGATACATTGGCCTCCTCTTTCTGCAATGAAGTCTCCTCCATTTACAATACCTTTGCTCTTCGATCCATCAATTCTCAGGGTTTTCAGACTGGTACCACAAGTCTGACCCCAGATCAGTCCACCTCAAGATCCAAACTCGCCCCATCCCGCCTTTCAAATTTCACACTGCTCTCTCAAGAACAAACTTCAAAGCTTCTTTTAGCCACCAAATCCGGATCCCCCCTGGATCCATGTCCTCCTAGAGTAACTCATTTGTTAGTGGAGTCTGTTGCTTTTCCACTCATGGAGGTTCTTAACTTGGCCATTGAAACTGGGACCTTTCCCACAATGTGGAAGAAAACATCAATCCTGCCTTTGCTAAAGAAACCAAACTTGGATAAAACAGACGCAGGAAATTATCGCCCTATTTCCCGTCTGCCCCTACCAGCGAAGGTACTGGAGAAACATATGAATCAGGAACTAGTTGCATTTATCGAGAATAATCATATTTTGGATTCCACTCAGTATGGTTTCAGAGCCCAGCACAGCACTGAATTGGCCCTAATCACTGCAATGGAGGAAGTCAGACGGGCGGTTGATAAAGGAGGATCGGTAGCTCTGATATTATTAGACTTATCAGCCGCCTTTGACACGGTGGATCATGGCATTCTAATACACCGGCTCCAGGAAGTAGGAGTTGAAGGCCTAGCTCTAGCACTGTTCAGATCATTCTTGCTCAATCGTGAACAATTTGTTGAAGTAGGAGGTTATAAATCTAAATGCTTTAGGCTTCCTTGCGGGGTGCCACAGGGCTCATCATTGAGCCCTACCCTTTTCAACATTTATGTTGCCCCTCTGGCGCCTAGGATCAAAACTCATGGGTTTGAATTAGTATCATACGCAGATGATACCCAGATTATTGTATCAATCTCGAGCAATAATCCTGATATAGCCCAGAATTTTAAGGAGTGCATGAGATGTGTAAGTGATTGGATGGCCGAGAACTGTCTCAAATTAAACTCAAATAAGACAGAGGTTCTACTCTTTGGGAGAGACACATCCTTCTGGTCTTCAGAATGGTGGCCATCGGAGTTGGGGACTCTCCCAGCACCAGTCACTAGGGCAAAAAATCTTGGAGTCATCATAGATACCTCCCTCTCCTTTTGCCACCACGTAAATACACTCACTGCATCCACCTATTACATTTTAAAAATCTTGAGGAAAATTCTTCCATTCATTCCAGTAGGATTGCAGAAAACAGTGGTGGCAGCCGTGTTGCTGTCCAATCTTGATTATTGCAATGGACTACTGGTTGGAGCGAATAAATCAGTAATAACAAAATTGCAGGTACTTCAGAATTCCACCGCCAGATTGCTCTTTGGTCTGTCCAAATATTCATCAGCCAAACAGGCCTTGAACATCTTGCATTGGCTGCCTATTGAGAAGCGCATTAGATTTAAGGCATTGTGTATCGCATTTAAGGCCTTACAGAACTCAGTTCCCACCTACCTGGTAAAACGCTTCCAATGGTATACACCGGCCCGTACACTGAAGTTGGTGATAGTGCCATCCTCCCGTCTTCAGAGATGGGGTGGAAAATGCTTTTTCAATATCACCACTAGATGGTGGAACAAGCTACCTTTTTAATTGAAGAACTCTACTGATCTCTTGTCCTTTAGGAAAGGACTGAAGACCTGGCTTTATACTCTGTAATTTTGTAAGCACTGGTTCTTTACATCACGCAGCTGCTTTGAGGGCTACCTCTACAAGCGCCTAGACACCCTCGGGTAGTACTGCGCTATATAAATATATAAATAAATTAATTTAAAAAAATTGGTCAAAAAAATGAATGGTTTTATTTAATTTATCTTTGTAGTTTTGTATACTGCAAGCAAGGCCTAATGGCTATCAAAGCGCTTTGCACAGACAAGAAAAATGTGAGTCTGATCATAAAATAAAGACAAGAATGAGAAAACAGGAAGAGGAATAGCAATATTTAAAACAAAGTACACATGAAAAATCAACTTTCAAGAGAAGAAAGAGAAAACATTTATGCGCCATTTTCAAAATGGTTAGACTAAATATTACATTGTGGTGCATTCTGTCAGGGTTTCTTCCCCCAGATAGACAGTCTCTGTTAAGCACACATCCCTCACATTAACTTAAATTACCAATACAAAGCCAAGTCCTGCCATGTGTGACAGAAATCAACTTCTCTTACTTGAAGCAAGAGCTTTCACTTAACTTTGTTTTTCTTTTCTTTTCATGTCTTCATTTACCTTTTACAGGGTCCTTCTGTTGCTGCGTCAGAAAGGACCTTTGTAATGCGCGCTCGTGCAGACCCCCTGCGCGGACCTCAGTTACAGAATGTGCGGAGGTCAGGGACAGAGCGCGGAGGACAATGACAGAATGCGCGCTGCCCAGGCGCGCACCTTACAGGAAACTGTGGTCCTAACCTATGACCTCTAACCTTTTACCTTTGCAGCAATAACGCAAGTAGTGTAACAATATAATCGTTTCATTCCTTTTTATTATGTGCGTCTCATTTATTTGGAATGTATCTGTTTGCATATGTTCTTTTATTTATGCTGGTTTTCTAATGGTATATATAGGCTGTTAAAATAAAACACAAACATGTCAGGAAGTCCAAATGAATTCTAAGGTGTTTAGTGGTAAAATAGCAAGCAGCACAACAATTATCAGGAGACAATTGTCACTTCAGCTGTTATATTTCATTTAGGTACCCCGATATAGGTCTAGGTATCATCATAACCCTTCACCTACATTCTCTCCTATACTACATACATAACGGATTTGGAGGACTGACCTTTTACCCAGTTACAATACTACACACAAATACGTAGGGTTTTCCCTGGACACTGGCCTCATAAATTATGCATGAGGATTCTTAGTTTCTTGGAATCACAGCAGGACCATCATCCCCTGCATAATAACTGTGTATAAAGTTCATTCCCGACATCATCCTAAGTCCGACACTGGCACAGCAAGGTAGAACCCCTGGGGATACCTTAGGGTATATAACACCACATCTTGCTGAGAGAGGAAGAGGAGATCACGACTTCCATGCCGACACACTGACGCAAGACGCTGAGATTCCTGCATGCAGATACTCCAGCTCACAGTGGTCTGACATCCCTTGCGGGGTGTTCAGCTCGAGACCAGAACGGGGTTCCGCAGTCTCACATCAGGTAATGGGGTTGGCTTTATCCTAGAGGGATTCTTGGCTTCACACCTACTCACATGCTAGGTACACTTAGGTACATCTAGTTAGCGTGCATCGTAGGAGTACGCATTTTATTGCCATATTTTATATACTTGCCTATATTTATGATTTTAGCAAAATGGTAGAAACCTACCATCTGTTTACTTTCTTAGTGTTGCTACTCATTTATATATGCTACTGTCTACTGGTGATTTCAGTACACTTATTTTACACTAGAATAACGACTGTTCAATAAATACTTATTGAAAACGTCCCAACCGTCTCTCTTTGAAAACGTGAGCATGTGTGTCTGAGCGAAAAGTGAGTTACTGTTTCCATGGTCCTGAGGGATCAGGGTTGTCATGTTCGATAGTTGCCAAGAGGAGGTGATAGTGGCATCGCGAGCTAGCTGGTACACAGGCCAACATACCCGGTGGGGGCGTCTGGAATCAGTCTGGACACCAGTCCCGCAGTGTATGTTGTCTAAACGCGCAGATCCTATATAGGTCTTATAGGAACTACATGACATGGCACCGCCAACGTTGGTATTGGCACTTATTTAACAGTCAAATCTGAGTAGTTCAGTCATGCTATTCTCAGAGACCCCTACTCACATTTTTCCCAGAGACGTCTGGAGTGGGAGGGAACAAATCCGCCGCAGCTGAGTAGGAAAATTCCTATGTATTGGCTGTTGGTTTAATCAAGCTTGAAGGATACAGTGTTCCTAATTGTGCATAACACCTTATCTTAGTTCCCTTGAAACGCTCTCCATTCTAAAAATAATGACTGAGCAGGGAGACGTAGATGAAGGGAATGCACTAAACTTCACAACAGAAGAAGACGATGCAGATGCAATATGCATTGCAGATAATGTTAGGAATGCCGTCACCCTAAACCTAGTAGCATATGGTGTTACAATTAGGGGTTGGCAAGTGACTTTTGTGATTGAGGCACACGAATCGTATAGAACAGAGGTATTCTATTCATGGATTAAATTCCTGCAGGCAAATGCACAAAGAAAAACATTTCACTACTATGTAGAAGATGGTATACCAAATGAGTATAGTCCATATGAGGACATTGAAATTCCACTCACTTACGAAGAACACCTCTACTGGTTTAAAGGCGCCTTCCCCCATACAAGAAATAGAGTAAGACTCGGTCCGCTCGGAAGAGACGGAGCAACATGGCCAGTTTTAGCGGCATACACATCGCATCCTGACATTGACACAATGCCAGGAGGAGACTTAATTGTACAGCCTAAAGAATTAATAAGACTTTACAGAAACATGACACAGTTTGTGTTGAGAACAATCACACTTCAGCCCACACCGGCTACACAACCAGGACCAGTCCAAAATCCTACAACAAAAATTACACCACAGACACTGCACGTAGTGATGGGTAAAATGCCCACAAAACGTGAACAAATGCCCTACTGGATAGCACAAAAAATTAAACTGGAGGTGGTGTTTCCACACACTGGTCCTAAGGAAAAGCATAGAATACTTACTATTTGCTTGCCAATGGGGATAGCTCCCTCTATAGAGGATTGTACCTCTTGGGGCACAGTCTTCGATGCAATATATACCAGGACTCATGGTATCCCTTCTTTAGCGGTAATACCAGATGTATTAAGACAAATACAGCACGAGTATGGAGCAGAGCCTGCTCTAAACTTGGGGATGAAGTTGTTAAATAACTTTGCCCAGGTATCTGCGATAATATTGGCGAATATTAAAGGGGAAGAGGCTTCAGTGGCAATATGCCAACGCCTGAGAGAGTTCCCTCCATTACAACAGGAGACAGAACTACCTAAAATAATTGAAACTGCTTATGCAGAGTTAGGTAGAGACAGTCTGGGAGCTAGACCAGTAAAACCCCAACTAATGGGGAGTTCAGATAAAGAACAGGCGAAGCAAACACCAGTTTCTTCAAAGAAGAAATGGGACAATAATAAACAACAAAAGAATAGATCTCACTCCAGGGAAGTTCTCCTCAGCAGCAGCCCCAGAAAGGAGATATAATCTTAGGAATAGAGATAACATTAAAAAACCTGACAGGTATCAGGATACTGATACTCTTTCCTCTCGTTCCTTTCAGGGTTCATCAAAAAACTCAGAGAGGGCAGGACGGTCAGAACAAAGACAAGAAGAGCGTACCAAGTCCAGAGACAAGCAACGCACTTCAGACTACGCTTCAAAGAAAGAAGAAAAACCTAAAGTAAAACCTCAATCTAAAAAGAAGAAGGTAGCAGGTCTCAAAGTTAGACATGCCCAGAATTCTGAGGACTCAGCTACTGAATGGGGAATGGGCTCTGACGATGCTAGACAGCGCGGCAGAGGTAACAATAGCTCGCAGGAACCTGATGGAATTTCTGGTGACAGCGGAGTTGAGTGAGTATATCACGGGGGAAACACCTGATACTAGGGTGAGTGTCCCACACATGTTACATGAAATAACACTCCAAATGGAGGGGGACAAGCCAAGACAAGTTAAGGGGCTCTTTTGGGAGAACCTGACTTCGGGCTATGACATCCTATTAGTGGAAAAAGATTGCCCGCCTACTATTGTTATGGAATGCCCAAAGGGGGAAACTGTAATTTTTCCAGCTTTCTCCGACCTAGTCCCCGCACACCTAAGCCATACATACGCGCAGGAGTGGGCAGTAGCACTTGCTCCAGCGTTATACCGCAACCAGGTTGGGTGGGATGAGAAGTCTCCCCACCACGTAATTCCAATAAAAACAAACCCAACTCCAGAAAGACTGTATCCCATAGAACAGGAAGCTAAAAAACAGGTCAGGGAGATCTTAGATCAACTTGAATACCAAGGTGTAATTAAACCTTGCTCCTCATCAATGAATAATCCTTTATTTCCCGTAATGAAACCTGACAATTCATATCGTCTAGTTGTAGATTATACACAGGGGGGGAGGGAGCACACTGCCTCTCATCCCAGCACAGTTCACCCCATTGCATCCTGGTAAATGCAGTACGCTTACTTTCAAAGTTGCTGTAGTCTTTCACCAAAGTTGGTGCAGGTAGTGCTGTTATCTCTAGACACGTGTTTCTGGGTTTAGCCCATCATCAGTAGAGAGCAAAAGTTAATAAGAAGCAGAGAAAAGTCATCAGGGGTTGCTGAAATGGTGCCCAAGTCTTCACAGGTCACAGTACCTCTCCACAGGCACACAGGTGCATCCCAGGAGAGCTCGTCAGCTCACTGGCTCAAGGGAGCCTTTTAAACACAGGGGGGGAGGGAGCACACTGCCTCTCATCCCAGCACAGTTCACCCCATTGCATCCTGGTAAATGCAGTACGCTTACTTTCAAAGTTGCTGTAGTCTTTCACCAAAGTTGGTGCAGGTAGTGCTGTTATCTCTAGACACGTGTTTCTGGGTTTAGCCCGTCATCAGTAAAGAGCAAAAGTTAATAAGAAGCAGAGAAAAGTCATCAGGGGTTGCTGAAATGTTGCCCAAGTCTTCACAGGTCACAGTACCTCTCCACAGGCACACAGGTGCATCCCAGGAGTGCTCGTCAGCTCGTTGGCTCAAGGGAACCGTTTAAACACAGGGGGGGAGGGAGCACACTGCCTATCATCCCAGCACAGTTCACCCCATTGCAACCTGGTAAATGCAGTACGCTTACTTTCAAAGTTGTAGATTATAGACACTTAAACTCATGCACAAAAACATTTGCAGTCCAGAATGTACACAGTGCCGCACTAATGAATAACTTTGTGCGGAAAAAATACGAAACAACACTGGATATCTCAAATGGATTTATCTGCCAAAACATAGTGCCTGAAAGCAGGTATTTGACAGCCTTCTCAGCGCTAGGTCCCAGCGGCACTTTTGTCGACTCCCCCAGGGGTATAAGAACAGCACGGGGTTATTCTCAAGAAGGGTAACAGAGTTACTACAGAATTTGGATGAAGAAGCATTATCTTATGTAGATGATATTTATCTAATGGATGATGACTTGGATGAACCAGGGTAAGCACCATTATTTTGGGTTTCGCCTCTGAGGGCTGCAAATTTAACTTTAAAAAATCAAAGATAGCCCACCTCAATGTCCAATTTTTGGGATATGAGCTTTCAAGTGAAGGAAAAAGCCTGGCAGCCCACTTTTTAGAAAAGTGAGCATTGCTCCAACCGCCGAAATCATTAAAAAATTTGCAGTCCATACTGGGATTCCTGAATTTTGGCAGAACATACATTTTGGATTACGCAGAGAGAGTAAAACCTTTTTACGACCTAATAAGACCTGACTTTTCAGTTAGACAATGGACACAGGAACACACAAATATACTTCGTTCCCTACAAGCTGATATGATATCATCAAAACATTTACAGACACGCGAAAACGTACGCAACCTGGTGATCCGCGTAGTCGCAGGTCAATCTGGGTACACTTACTTAACCTTTATTGAAGGTCAAACAGTACCAATCGCATATAAATCACATTTGTACACTAACGCTGAAATGCGTTTTGCTCCTACAGAAAAAATTCTGACATCAGTACAGACTGCTGTAGTGAGAGAAAGAGCACTAGCTCAAGGGAAACGAATGAATAATTGTCGTGACCCCGTTACCGGCCTTAGAGGCTGCCACAAAGGCAAGCATCCCAAATGCAAAAGCGTTACATCCAAGATGGATACAATGGGCTAATTCTCTCACTGCAACTGATGTAGAATACAGATATGACCCAAATCTAAAAACACAAGCATTCCTGCAATACGAACAAGAATATCCTCTACCAAATGAAATTATGCCTCTAGATCGGTATGATTACATTATTTACACCAATGGATCTGCTCAACCGGCCATAGGGAGTAAGCAACAATACAGTGCAGCATGCGCTATTGTAAAAGGTAGGATGCAGGATGACAAGTTCCATCCAAGCTGTACAAAAACGCAGTCTCTCGGAGACTGCACGGCTCAGTTGGCAGAATTAAAAGTACTGTTACTGGCACTAATAAATATGGATCTGAAATCCCCCACACTAATAGTGTGTGATTCCTTTAACTGTGTCCAGTCGTACAACGAATATCTCCACTATTGGAGACAGAATGGGCACAGAGATGCAAAAGGTGGCACAATCAAACATAGGAAACTATGGGAACAGGTAGCAGAGTTAAAGAACGAACTACCAAGGGCGCACGTGATACACACGCTGAGTCATCAACGTGATGGAGTACATGTTGAATGGAATTAATTGGCTGATGAAGTCGCAAAGGGGGCAGTACGCACTGCGTCCGTAGCTGCAATCACCCGTTCAAAAACGAGGGTAGACGGTAGCACAATGGTAGCTGTGATTGCTTCACGCAATAACAGCAAAGCACTACCTAAAGGTTTTCCACTCAAGTACTCCTACAAGTTAGATGCAAACAACGTTCCATTTGCTCAGATTCCTGGAGTGGGGGATAGAGTAATACCAAACATGGATCGCAGGTTAGGTTTAATCTTGGCAGCACACGAGGGTCTGGGTTCTGCGCACGCAGGAGTTACGGCGACAGTTTCTTTACTGAAACAACGCTATTGGTGGCCAGGGTTAACAAAGCAGACCAAAGACTTCGTCTCAAAGTACGATATCTGTCAACAGATAAAAGGGTCCACCGTAACTCGCCCAGCGCAGACACTATTGTTAATATCAGACAGACCACTCGCGTGCATTTACCTGGACCACTGTGGCCCGTTATAATCTGACGGGGCTTACAAGTATATCATGGTGGCAGTGGATTGCTTTTCAAGATTCTTATGGGTATGGCCTCAGCGCTCGGCTGACGCCCGAACTGTTATAAAAGATTTGCGAGTCTTTATAGGGACATAAGCAGTTGGCACACTACATTCTGACCGTGGCCCCGCGTTCAGCTCTAGGGCTTACAAGGAAGCCATGGGAAGTTTGGGTGCAGCATTGCGGTACTCCTCTCCGTACCATCCTGAGGGAAATTCGGTTGTGGAGAGAAAAAACGGGACTTAAAGCAATCTTTAAAAGCTAGGGTATTAGGCTTGGGTGGTAGTTGGGTGAATCACCCATTTGGGGTCCAGCGGGCCCTTAATAACCAGCCAAGAAGCTCTCTGGGAGGTGCAACTCCTTACGAGGTCCTGTTTGGGACAAGAATGAGGGTACCTGATCTCGATTGTGAAGGCACAGTGGCAGATGAAAAAACGTTTGACATCAATAAATGTTTGGCTGTTTTACAGGATCTGAATGAATCCAGAGCCTCCTTAAGTAATGTCGAGACAAAAAGAACCGCCACTGGGGAAGTCAAGTCAGCTACGGCAAGACCTACCTGGATTCCTAAAGTTGGGGTTCTGGTCAGAGAAAAGATTGTGGACAAGAAAGAATTTGGGCCATCCTATCGAAAGCCTGTACCTGTCCTGGCTGTTGAAGGATCAAGAACTGCACTTCTACCACCTCTTGCCGGAAAAGAAAAGAGATTTGTCTCAATCGATCTGATCAAACCACACTATGTGGCTGATACTAAATAGTAGGCCTCGTGGGCTCCTGAGTAGCCGACGTCCTCCTCTTGCTACAATACAGGAAGTTCAAACAGAAAGACTCATAACATTTGAAGAGTCACCTTTACAAAGCAATGGAATCAATACCAATGCAATGGAACTAGTTTCCCTTGACACAAACTCTCAAAATCAAAGTGAAAGACAAATTTCAATTCAAGCTAATAAAGATGTCTACGTCAACATGCCTCAACAAGAGCAAACCACAAGTTCAAAAAAACCTGCGGAGCTACCAAAGATAGATCGGTCTGCATCTGGCTATTTCATCGAGTTCGATACCTTTTCATTGGATCCAAGTGAACCTGAAACGACGCCAGCCCAAATGTCTCGCAAACAACGGATCAAAGACTTTTTTAACTTTCTTAGAAACACTTATTTAGTATCACCTTGGCTAGAACTTTGGATAATCACCGGTATTTTATTTTTTATTTTCTGGTTAGGACCAGTAATAACTTTCCACTTGCTCATCAGTGGAACTTATCTTCAACAGAGCTCTGCAACGTCAAAAGTAAACTTAATTTTAAAACCTCATGTTTCATCTCATCGTGAACAAGAGACTTGTCCTTCGTGAACATTTCAGCAGTTCCTATACCGGATGGTATAGTGTGGGACAAAGTAAATTATGATATATTCGGACCGACCAAGCTTTTAAAAATTCCACATTTGTTTAAAATTTCATTGAATGATATCATTACCTCCAGTACATTTTCTGATGATTGGGATTTTGAAACTGTTAATAACTTATTGTCTGATTTGGAACAATCTGCCGCATTTTCTAGCACTGAAATGTTAGAGGACAGATCAGATTTTGACAAAATGTATTGTTACCAACATTATGGTCATCATTTCTTGTATAAATCAAGCAAACCCAGAAATGTTTTCACTTACCACCAGTGGGAACATTGCCCTACACCACCGAAAGGTAGTTCAAAAACATTTGCACAGAAATTCTCATATTTTTCAGGGTTTAACACTTCTGACCCAACCTCGTACTATTGTAAGGTTGCACCAATATCTGCACAGAAAAATATGTTAGCAAACACCAAACAGATTTACTCTGCTTCCTTTATTTCCCAGCTGTCTGAACAGGGTTTTGACTTTTGGATGGACACTGTAGACTTGAAATCAATCTGGGGTTCTAGGGACTGGCAAGTCCAGGGAACAGAAGCACTATTTAGAGCATGCCTCATTCCACAGCAGATGATTTTTTTTTGAATGAGACTGTGGAACAGACTTCCTGTCTTGGAATAGCCAAGAATAAGGACTTTAACACACCTCAAATTCCAACACCTTTAAACACCGAGAGGAATTTTACATCAGAAAGAGGGGCTAAGTTAGATAACATATTACAATTCAATAGATCAGACCCCAATTGGAAGGGATGGTTGGTTTGGCCCACTGACACCAACAGATGTCAGGAAAGATTCAGGGGTACCACCGAAGGGTTTAGTATCCACAGACCAGACCCACGTTATGTACAACAAGAACATTTGGGGGTAGTGACATCATACAGTGTTGGGAAGTTGTGCCTTGATTGGCTAAAGACCTCAACACTACCCCAGGTGAAGCAACACTTGTCCTTACTGTCAGAGGATGTAGACCTACGGGATTTTTTATTAGGTCCCAGGAAACCACGTCAGAAGCGCTTTTTGTATGCTGTCTATAATGAAATCTGGAAAATCTCCCAACAAGAAGCTGCAGAGAGATTAAGAGAAATAGATAGAGTTAACCTAGAAAAGGCGTTAGCCGTAGTCTACAATGGCATGAATACATTACCATCCAAGATATATTCACTGGGCAACATTGTATCTTCTGCTATCGATGTAATAGAACAGGATTTGTCCATATTGCAACACGGACAGTTGCAGTTACTTCAGTGAAACATGTAATGAGCAGGTGGCAGAATCTTCTCACAGAAAGAATGTGAGACATCCTTAAAACTAAGATAGACTTACATGAACACACTGCTGAGTTAATTAATTTCCTAAAATTACGCTTCAAGCTAAACTACGCTTTACTACCAGATGCAGAAAATGTGCAAAAGTATTACGTCAATTAAAATGGCTTCTAGGCTTACTAGAATACTGTAACTTAGCTTACAGACTGAGGCTAAAGTGCACTTCAAGTTAATGCAAAATCGATAATCACATTTGATTTTAAAATATATCAGTGAACGTTTTGATATTCTGGTGCAAGGGAACATTAACGTTAAAGCAATAGGAATATCTGATTATGTTTTCACAAGGCCTTTTCATTACTATTTTGTCATATTGTTTCATGTATAACTTTCTTATGCGTGTGTAACTCCCACAACTAGTCCCTGACTACACCTTGAGAAGCAAGGTCTGGTCTTTCTGCATCTGATGGCCTGGTCCCACATATAGCTGAAACACACAACAAATGCACATAACTGACCACATGCCACGAGTAGGAGTAAGAACCACAGTTATGTAGGACTGAAACGATTTTATAGACGAGAAGCTGGCAGCCATGGAATGTGACACAATGCTTTTGGGGCATCTGTGAATTGCTACAATACTTTCCAGATTTGGCTGTGATATACATAGGGTGTCTGCAGTGGAAACCAGTTTCATAATGTCAGAAGGAAAAGAGTAGTTTACACTCGACACATGTAGTTTTATGTGTTCTTCTTTTTAGGGCAATGCCAGTGTTATTGATTTCCAAAGGACTTGGAACAAGTCCTTGCTTAGTCTCTGTACACATTCCCGCTCAGAGTATTTTGGAGTGCTGTTCAGTATTTTCCTTCATAATTAATCGTTTTTAGGTCTCGCCTGGCATTGCAGCGTGCATGCGCTGCTCGCTCTGCGAGGGCTTCTTGGAACTGATACAATTTCAGAAGGGGACTTGAAGCCCCACCCCTCTTTTCCATTGGCTTGCGTCATCGTTTATGTTAAACGCTGGCGCGTGATTGGAAATCGGGCTTTTTTGTTACTGCCCTGTCCACTTTTAGGACAGCCCATCTGGACAATCCGACGCCATCTTTGTTTGGCGTGACGTGGGAGGGTTCGGTTTATGGCATACGCTGGCTCGTGATTGGAAATCGCTTCCATTGAGCGCGCATGCCCACTTTCACTTTTAAGGCGCATCCGGGAATGCGGCCGTTTGTATGTGTCTTGCATTTAAATGCGCACCCGCTTTATGGGGGTCGTGCTATAACTTTTAAAAATGCTCCATCTCTGTCAGCAGGGGCCTCTCCTTCCTGCGGCTCAGCATGTGTACGGCTCACACTCTGTATGTCTATGGTGTGCACTTCTGTCCACTCGCTTTTGCTTGTGTGGCGCGATGCTTTTAATGGCGCCGCTCCCTCATGTTTTGTTTTTCCAACTGTGCGCGGCGCCCGCTTTATGGGGGTCGCGCTATAACTTTTTAAAATGCTCCGTCTCTGTCAGCAGCGGCCTCTCCTTCCTGCGGCTCAGCATGTGTACGGCTCACCTTCTGTATGTCTATGGTGTGCACTTCTGTCCGCTCGCGTCCGTGTGCGTGTGGTCCTGGTTAAACATGGATGTGTGTGAGTGTGAAATGTACATCTAACTGTACGTGTCTAAGTATTTTGCTCGGTCTGGGTGTTTTCATGTGCCTTTTCTCTGAGTTTATAGCTGTAGGCTTTCGGGGAGTCTGTGTGTGTGAGTGGATCAGGAATTCTGTACAGATATCTATAAGTGTTGGCTTTTGTGTACTTTGCATTTTGCCATGTGAGAGTTTGCGAATCGTGTGTGCGGTGGGGGTGAAAATGATTTTGCGTGAGTCTCGAAGTGACATCAAATGTCTTTTTGTATGTTTGTATGTTGTCGGTGTCTCTGTATGTGTGTGTGTATATGTGCCTGTCTGGTTAGTGTGTGTTCATGATTTTATATATGCGAGTGCGTGAGCCTCCCTGCTCTACAGTCCGCACGCAGGCTGCCCGAGTCCCTTGGCCCGGCTCCGTGTTCCTTTCAGGCTCCAGGCCGGGTTTGCCTCGCCTCCATGTAACCAAAGCCAGCATGCTGTGAGCTGGGAGTCTCCTGGGCTGCCTCCCAACCTCACACGGCGAATCCGTCTCCCACTCCCAAACTTCAGGCTTTACAACTAAAACTCTCCACAACATCACCCGCGAGAGAGCCCCCCAAAAAGGGCACCCTGAGAACCAATCCTGTATGTTTAGATATATGCATATATACATTTATATATTTATATTCAGATATTTGTTTACGCATGTTTAGATGCATTTAAATATATATATATGCATATATGTATATATATGCATATATATACATATCTAATAATCTTACCTTGCTTCAACCTCACACTATTCTTCTACATCTCACACTCCTTTCATATCACACCTACTGCTCTTCTACTACTCTATCCTTCCTTATGCATCATACTGCTCTCCGCACTTTTCAACATTCAAAACAACACTAAACTCCTCCACACTTTCTTCCTTCTCCCTATTTACTCTCCCCCACACCTTTCCTCTGCGTCCTAGTATTCTACTCCTCACTATACTTCATTAACCCTCATGCTATTCTTCTAATCATTCTCCTTCCCAAATCTTAAACACTGCTCCTCTCCTACTAAAGTATGCTTTAAACTACTACACAGCTAACAAATACAATTCTAACAACATAAAATCACAACATATCACAAACATACACTAATTAATACAAAGCTATAAAACAATACCATTCGCAAAGCAAATTGCTTTAACTTAAACAAAGGCAAGACCTATTGCATTTCCACAAATTAATAATAACAAAAAAAAACACCATCAGCGGCTGACCACAGGTTCAGCACATCAAATCCCAAGTTTTCATAAGCATACAGAGTCATGTGCATCTACTTCCAGAGCTTGCCGCAGTTAAGCTCAACTGGAGACCAGAAACGTAATCCTTATACGAATGGGAAGGTGCACCAAGAAACAAAGTGAATGTCCTCCAAACTTTGTCCAAAAAGTATCCACTGAGTATTCCACTGAGGGAACTTCATCAGGGCTCATGTAACAATACGAGGTACAATATATCCGTGCTCAAAATCAAATTATATCCAAAATAGAATTAAAAAGCATCCAGATTCCTCATATATCAAGACGAGGTGACAATGATAAATAAGATCAATCTGTAGTGTTCACAGCGATTAAGCTCCAAAATACCACCGGTGCTGCTGAGCTGGAGCCACGGGAGGCGGAAGAGGTACCGCGGAGCCGGTGCGGGTCCAGGGACCGTGGGATGAGGCCGGATACTGGCTTACATTTTGCCATTGGTATTTTGGAGCTTAATCGCTGTGAACACTACAGATTGATCTTATTTATCATTGTCACCTCGTCTTGATATATGAGGAATCTGGATGCTTTTAATTCTATTTTGGATATAATTTGATTTTGAGCACGGATATAATGTACCTCGTATTGTTACATGAGCCCTGATGAAGTTCCCTCAGTGGAACGAAACACGTTGGCTGACATCTATTTTTTACTATCAAGAATAATAAAAGGATACTTTTTGGACAAAGTTTGGAGGACATTCACTTTGTTTCTTGGTGCACCTTCCCATTCGTATAAGGATTACTTATTGCATTTCCAATGCTTGTTATTTTGTTGATATTGATTTTGTTTGCCGTGTTGTTTTTGGATTATTAAATCTTTTTTCTTGTTACATCTATGCGCCTCTTCAGTGAATAACCTAGCACATGATTTGTTGTTAACTGTATTTGGGGCCTTTGCTGTTGCGTGACTTGGGCAATATATATGTTTTGTCCATTATTAACCTTTCAGTTGTGATTTTTTTCCATGTTTGTGCTGAGCTGGGAATGATTGTGTTTTTGTCTAGTTAAAGTTACCTGGTCTGGTCTTTTAAATTGGTCATTTCCTGCAAATTCTGTTTAATGTTAATAAATAGTTTTGTTGGATGATGTCGAAGAAACTGTGTTCTGGTTTTTTTAACCAACTTTACTTTGGGTCAATTAATTAAAAAAGGTTTCAATAATCTGAACATTTACTCCTAAGTAGGAAAAGTTTATTGTGTATATTAAAATCATCTACAGTAAGTAAGCAAAATCAGTCCAGAAGTAATAAACATAAGCACACTGATGTTCAATTGAACTATATGAGCCGGTCCTGTACGCAGAGATTAAAATTAAAATAGTGGTTAATCACAGCCACATTCAAATAATTTCAATTTTATTTGTAATTGTAAAAAATCCAATTCAGTTTTCGCCTCAGAATTAGAGCCTAAATAATAATCATAGAATAAGTAGACACGTCATTTAGATAGAAGGGCCTTTTTACATTGGTTTTTAAAAGTTGTGTGCATTGCAAAGTGATCATTTTAAAAGTGTTTCTACGCCAGTTAGCTGATAATAATGATTTTGCCTATTCGTGTTGCGATTAACGGTTGAGATGTAGAGCTGTTGTGAAAAACTTCCTTGAAAATCAAAACTTTCAAAGAGATATCATCAGATCTAACACAACCATAGCTAAAATTAACAGACTGATTAATATCGAGTGATAGCAAGGAAGCAAGTCCCAGTTCACTTTGGACCCAACAATGTGTGTGTGGGGGGGACAGTTGATGATCAAAGATTGAAAAGGGAAACGAAAACAACTAAGGATTTTATCAAAATGTGAAATTATTTTAGCAGGAGAAACAATTGAGCCATATAACAATATTGGAGTTTGGCTAGATCCGCATGCCCCCTTATGTTTTTGGGAAAAGCGAATAATAGCATTATCAGCATCCAAGCATCTATTCACCAATATATATATATATATATATATATATATATATATGTATATATATATATATATATATATATATATATTCACTGAAAAAACCATAGGTTTCAGGCACGTTATAGTTAGAAATTAGCATTTAAAAAACCTTACAAATTCACTGAAAAACCATAGGTTTTAGGGACAGTTATAGTTAGTTGGACATTGCACTCGTACAAAACCCGTGAAATTCCCCGTTATAGTTAGTTCAGGTAACTATAACTCGCGCCCCCGCAATGCACTGCTGATGACGTCACATATTACATCAGTCATGACATGGTCAGTGACATCACTGATGACATCACTGATGACATCTCAAATGACATCACTGATGACATCATCCAGTGACTGTGTGTTTCTGTAAAGTTTAAATATGTTTAATATATATAGGGAAAGGCGTATTGAAGAATGAGTGGGTGTATAAGTGTCTGAATGGATGGTTTAGTAGGTGCGTGACTAACTCTATAAGTGAGTGATTAAACGTATCTTACTGAATGCATGGGTTAGTGACTAAACTGGGTGAATGTCTGTATCCGTCTGTCTGTTGCTGTGTAAGTGGCTGCATGGGTTTGTGAATAGCTACATGAGTGTCTATATGAGTTATTGATTGGTTGTCTGAGTATCTGTATGGGTGCCTGAGTGTTTGTGTGGGTGGGGTGTGTGCGACTCTGTGCATAGATGTGTGAGTGGGTGATTCACTGGGTGGATGGTTTCAAGAGTGCATCTGTGATAGACTGTATGGGTGGGTAAGTGTGTGTAAGAGTGTGTTAGTGAGTGAATGTATGTCCCAGTGGTACATGTGTGAGTAACTACATATGTGAAAGGCAGTATATATGTGTGTTGGAGTATATAAATAGCTATAAGCGAGAGTGTGTGATTGTGAGAGTGACTGTATGGATGAGTGTGTGCTTGTATCAGAGATTGTATAAGAGCATTAGAATGTGCTAGTATTTGTATGAGTAAGTGAGCTGGTGTGTGTATAACTGTATAGGTGAGTAAATGGGTGTGTGCTTAATTTTTGCATGACTGACTAGGTGTGTGAGTACCTCTATGGATGAGTGGCGGTGTGTGAGTGTTTATATAGGTGTATGAGTGCATATAATAGTCCTGTACTGAGTGACTATGAGTATGAGTGACTGTACGGGTGAGTGAGTAGATGTGTGTGTGTAGACCTAAGAATCAGTGAGTGTGTATATAGTAATTGGTGTTGGAGTGTCTATGGTTGTGACAATGGCAGTCTGTAATTTACAGTGGATGTATCAAAAGTTATATTAGGGTGTGAGAAGATGCATCAAATTATCACATGGATGATGTCATCAGTGATGTCATCAGTGATGTCACTGACCATGTCATGAGTGATGTAATATGTGACGTCATCAGCAGTGCATTGCGGGGCGCGAGTTATAGTTACCTGAACTAACTATAACGGGGAATTTCACGGGTTTTGTACTGAGTGCAATGTCCAACTAACTATAACTGTCCCTAAAACCTATGGTTTTTTCAGTGAATTTGTAAGGTTTTTAAATGCTAATTTCTAACTATAACGTGCCTGAAACCTATGGTTTTTTCAGTGAATTTCAAAGGTTTTGTAAATGACAATTTTTAAATGTATTAATTGTTATATTTATTTTTTTGATACTGATTTACTACATTTTTTTAAACTATTTATTTTTAGATATTTTATTTTTTAAATTACATTGTAATTACATTATACATTACATTACAAAATATACTTTCTCAGAATGAATTACTTTAGTTTAAATACTTTGCAAATAGGCAATAGACTTTTAAGTACAGTAGTTACAGTTGTTGCAATGGGCAACACAATTTCAAACACAATGCAACATTGAGCTCAATGTGAATTTCTAGTTAAATGCAATTAGTTACTTTATGGATTACTTTTCTAACAACAGGACTGGATCATAGATTCAGTCCTGGGACATCTCCTGTAAACAGTTGAGTAAAAGCGTTTTGTTTACAGTAGTGATTTTTATGGAATATTATTGTATTTTAAAAGTTGACACAGAAACTTTTTCACATAGAATCACCAATGTTATCCTATGGGAGGAAATTCACTTAGCAGGTAAGTAGTGTTATCGTTACTTTTTCTTACTCAGTGGTGGATCCTGGATCCAGCACTGGTGCATCTCCTGTAAACAGTTGAAAGAATGCGTTTAAGTCATACAGGCGATTTTGAAGGAATATTTGTAGTTTGTGAAAATCGACACTTTGAAACTTTTCTGCTGAAAACCAGACAATGGATTCCTATGGAAGGAAATACAAGTTACTGGTAAGTACGGTTAGAATTACTTTTCAGGGTCAGTGCTGGGCTAAATGATGCAGCACTGGGTTCTCTCCTGATAACAGGTGAGTAAATCGGAATTCGTAGTTCAGCTGATTTTAGAGGAATATTATAAAGTTCCAAAACTCCACACTTAGAAGAATTTCCAAGTGAAACCAGTCAATGTTAGCCTATGGAAGGAAATTCAAGTTACTGGTAAGTACGGTTAGAATTACTTTTCAGGATCAGTACTGGGCTCAAAGATGCAGCACTGAGGTCTCTCCTGATAACAGGTGAGTAAATCGGAATTCGTAGTTCAGCTGATTTTAGAGGAATATTATAAAGTTCCAAAACTCCACACTTAGAAGAATTTCCAAGTGAAACCAGTCAATGTTAGCCTATGGAAGGAAATTCAAGTTACTGGTAAGTACGGTTAGAATTACTTTTCAGGATCAGTACTGGGCTCAAAGATGCAGCACTGAGGTCTCTCCTGATAACAGGTGAGTAAATCGGAATTCGTAGTTCAGCTGATTTTAGAGGAATATTATAAAGTTCCAAAACTCCACACTTAGAAGAATTTCCAAGTGAAACCAGTCAATGTTAGCCTATGGAAGGAAATTCAAGTTACTGGTAAGTACGGTTAGAATTACTTTTCAGGATCAGTACTGGGCTCAAAGATGCAGCACTGAGGTCTCTCCTGATAACAGGTGAGTAAATCGGAATTCGTAGTTCTGCTGATTTTAGAGGAATATTTGTATGTTTCAAAAATCGACAGAAACTTTTTCAGCAAAAAGCAGGCAATGATATCCTATGGAAGGAAATTCAAGTTACTGGTAAGTACGGTTAAAATTACTTTTCAGGATCAGTACTGGGCTCAAAGATGCAGCACTGAGGTCTCTCCTGATAACAGGTGAGTAAATCGGAATTCGTACTTCGGCTGATTTAAGAGGAATATTCTAAAGTTCCAAAACTCCACACTTAGAAGAATTTCCAAGTGAAACCAGTCAATGTTAGCCTATGGAAGGAAATTCAAGTTACTGGTAAGTACGGTTAAAATTACTTTTCAGGATCAGTACTGGGCTCAAAGATGCAGCACTGAGGTCTCTCCTGATAACAGGTGAGTAAATCGGAATTCGTAGTTCGGCTGATTTTAGAGGAATATTTGCACAATGGTGAAGGTAAAACGCGCCACAGGGCCTGTTTGCACACATGTCACCTGAAGCCCCGCCCCCTCCCTTCACCACTGTGCAAACGTGCCCTGTGGTGTGTTTTAAGTTGGGGGATTAAGTCCCCTTGAATCCTGAGGGTCCCTGGAGTCCAACTAGCCCACCATGTACCTCCAAAAGCGCCACAGAGCTGCGTTGCAGAGAGGTGTAAAAGGGGCGTGGCCTCTGTACACCTCTCTGCAACGCAGCCCCTGGCGCATACTGGAGGTTCCTGGTGGGCTAGTTGGCCCCCAGGGACCCCCAGTATTCAAGGGGAATTCGTTCCCCATCTGCAAAGAGGGGGCGGGGCCTCCGGCACGATGCCGGTCTTTTTTATTGATTTTTAAAAAAAAAAATTGAATGGGAGGGGGGCTGCGTGGCCCCCCTTCCCTTTGCCACTTTTGGCCCCGGGGACCCCATCCCCCGGGGCCTGATGATTTTTTTTTTTTTTTAAACAAAACGGGAAGGGGGCCGCGTGGCCCCCCTTCCCTGGGCCTCTATTGGCCCCGGGGCATGCCCTCTTTTTAAAAAAATATATATATTTGGAGGGGGGCTGCGTGGCCCCCCTCCTCAGGCCATTTAAGGCCCCGGGGACCCCATCCCCCGGGCTGGCCTTAACCTTTTTTTTTTTGTTGAAATTTTTTTATTTTTGGGGAGGGGGGCTGCGTGGCCCCCCTCCCAGGCCACTAATAGCCCCGGGGACCCCATCCCCCAGGGCCTGGCCACTAGTTGGGGACCGTGGGGGGGTCCCCAATCCCGCACGGTCCCGCTGGCTCCCGCGTCCTGTGGGAGCCGGCATTGCTTTTCCATAAGGGGAGCTGCTGACATGCAGCTCCCCTTATGGAAAAGCAATTCTGCTTTGCTTCATTGAAGCGAGAGCAGGTTTCCCTGCTCTCGCTTCATTGAAGCAAAGCAAGTTTGCAATGACAGGGCGGGAGCCGCGAGGTGTCACATGATCTTTAAATGCACTGATTGTGGTATTCGCTTTTACTCGTGAGAAAGGAGCCGAGCGCTCTGAAACGCGTAGAGTGGATGTGAGATTGGAATAAATTCACACTGAAGAACATTTTGTGTGGCCTTGGCGTATTTTGGACAGTATTCCGAGAAAATACTCGTTGTTGTATTTGGGTTCGCGACCCGCCTCGGCCCGCCGTTGCAAGCGGCTCGGGTCTCTTCGCGACTGTGTTTTGTTGGATATATATATATATATATATATATTATCTACTGGCGGTCGCCAGTAGATAGTTATAGTTACAACCTATTATCCATAGGAAATCCGCGACATTCTATTTGAAATAACTTCTTGCCGGTTGACGTATCTTCGCAAAATTTTCAAACTTTGTGGGGCGCTCCGGTCCGCTCCTACCCTGAAAGTCTCGGGGGATTCGTCAAGCGGGGGCCGAGAAAAAGGGGGGTCCCAAAACGCGTTTTCCCCATGCAATTTTCCATAGGAAACTTTAGACACGGCTACAGCCCGAACTGCTGAACGGAATTACACCAAATTTGGCAAAGAGGTAGTTCTTGGTTCAGAAAGAACCCTTTTTGTTAAATGGTGTAAATCCGTTCAGTAGTTGCTGAGAAAATCAAAAGTAAAAAGATAGATATATCTAGGGCCGCGGATCCTCCCGAGCACGAGCTTTATGTTAATTGGCTGTCAACACTCCAAATCAGGAAGTGTTGGCAGCCATTTTGTCCCTCGGTAGAACCGAGGGACAGAAACAAGTGCGCAAAGATTGAAAAATCGTCAGGATGCGTTCAGGGAGCGCGAATCCTGCCGAAAAAAAAAATGGAAGCGCGGTCTCCCGCGCTTCGATGCTATTGGCCCCCGGGTGGGCCAAGTCCCGGGGGCATGCTGGGGGGTTAATTTTATGTGTGGGGGCCTCTAAGGGCCCCCAAGCCCCGGGACTACCACCCCCCGGGGCTTTATGTATAATGGTGCGGGAGGGCTCTGAGCCCTCCGCAGCCCCGAGGACCACCACCTCCCCGGGGCTTATTTTTTTAATTAAAAACCTGTGTGGGGGGCTCCAGCCCTCCCACACGCCCGAGACCACCACCTCCCCGGGGCACTAAGAAAAATTAAAATGGGGGTCCGTTTTGGACCCTCTAGCCCGGGGACCACCACCTCCCGGGGCTTTCAAAATGTAGGGGAGGGGCCGCGCGGCCCCTCCTGGAGCCTGTGGTGGCCCTGGGGACCGCCACCCCCAGGGCCGGCTCCTGCAGTGTCCCGGGGTCCCTACCCCGGGACACTGCTGTTTGCAATGACAGGACGGGAGCCTCGCGGCTCCCGTCCTGTCATTGCAAACTTGCTTTGGATATTGGAAGAGAGAGCAGGAAACCTGCTCTCTCTTCCAATATCCAAAGCCGATTGCTTTCCACATGGGGAGCTGCATCTTAGCAGCTCCCCATGTGTAAAAGCAATGCTGGCTCCCGTAGGACACGGGGAGCTGGCGGGACTGTGGGGGCTTGGGGACCCCCCACAGTCCCCAACGAGAGGCCAGGCCCCGGGGATGGGGTCCCCGGGGCCATAAGTGGCCACGGAGGGGGCCACGCAGCCCCCTCCCCAAAGTAAAAAAATAGAGAAAAAAATTTAAAAAGTGCAAGGCCGGCCCGGGGATGGGGTCCCCGGGGCCTTAAATGGCCTGAGGAGGGGGCCACGCAGCCCCCCTCCAAATCAAAAAAAAGAGGCCATGCCCCGGGGGATGGGGTCCCCGGGGCCAATACAGGCCCAGGGAAGGGGGCCACGCGGCCCCCTTCCCGTTTTTATTTTTATTTTAATTTTAAAAAAGAGGTAAGGCCCTGGGGGATGGGGTCCCCAGGGCCTAAAAATAGGAAAAAGGAAGGGGGCCACACAGCCCCCCTTCAGGGAAAAAAAAACAAAAAAAAACGATCGGGCCGTAGGCCCCGCCCCTTCCTTCACCACTCTGCAAACGCGCCCCTGGCGCGTTTGCAGAGGGGAACGATCCCCTTGAATACTGGGGTCCCTGGGGGCCAACTAGCCCACCAGGAACCTCCAGTATGCGCCAGGGGCTGCCTTGCAGAGAGGTGTACAGAGGCCACGCCCCTTTTACACCTCTCTGCAACGCAGCTCTATGGCGCTTTTTGGAGGTATATGGTGGGCTAGTTGCACCCCAGGGACCCTCAGGATTCAAGGGAGTTAATCCCCCGACTTAAAACGCGCCACGGGCGCGTTTGCACAGTGGTGAAGGGAGGGGGATGGGGCTTCAGGTGACATGTGTGCAAACAGGCCCCGTGGCGTGTTTTAAGATGGGGAATTAAATCCTCTTCAATCCTGAGGGTCCCTGGGGCCAACTAGCCCAACAGGTACGTCCAGAAAGCGCCACAGAGCTGCGTTGCAGAGAGGTGTAAAAGGGGTGTGGCCTCTGTACATGTCTCTGCAACGCAGCCCCTGGCGCATACTGGAGGTTCCTGGTGGGCTAGCTGGTCCGTAGGGACCCTCATGATTCAAGGGGACTTAATCCCCCAACTTAAAACGCGCCACGGGGCGCGTTTGCACAGATGTCACCTCAGGCCCCGCCCTCTCCCTTCACCATTGTGCAAATATTCCTCTAAAATCAGCCGAAATACGAATTCTGATTTACTCACCTGTTATCAGGAGAGACCTCAGTGCTGCATCTTTCCGCCCAGTACTAATCCTAAAAAGTAATTTTAACCGTACTTACCAGTAACTTGAATTTCCTTCCATAGGCTAACATTGACTGGTTTCACTTGGAAATTCTTCTAAGTGTGGAGTTTTGGAACTTTAAAATATTCCTCTAAAATCAGCCGAAATACGAATTCCGATTTACTCACCTGTTATCAGGAGAGACCTCAGTGCTGTATCTTTCAGCCCAGTACTGGTCCTGAAAAGTAATTTTAACCGTACTTACCAGTAACTTGAATTTCCTTCCATAGGCTAACATTGACTGGTTTCACTTGGAAATTCTTCTGTGTGGAGTTTTGGAACTTTAAAATATTCCTCTAAAATCAGCCGAAATACGAATTCCGATTTACTCACCTGTTATCAGGAGAGACCTCAGTGCTGCATCTTTCAGCCCAGTACTGATCCTCAAAAGTAATTTTAACCGTACTTACCAGTAACTTGAATTTCCTTCCATAGGATATCATTGCCTGCTTTTTGCTGAAAAAGTTTCTAAGTGTTGATTTTTGAAACATACAAATATTCCTCTAAAATCAGCCGAAATCCGAATTCTGATTTACTCACCTGTTATCAGGAGAGACCTCAGTGCTGCATCTTTCAGCCCAGTACTGGTCCTGAAAAGTAATTTTAACCGTACTTACCGGTAACTTGAATTTCCTTCATAGGCTAACATTGACTGGTTTCACTTGGAAATTCTTCTAAGTGTGGAGTTTTGGAACTTTAAAATATTCCTCTAAAATCAGCCGAAATACGAATTCCGATTTACTCACCTGTTATCAGGAGAGACCTCAGTGCTGCATCTTTCAGCCCAGTACTGATCCTCAAAAGTAATTTTAACCGTACTTACCAGTAACTTGAATTTCCTTCCATAGGATATCATTGCCTGCTTTTTGCTGAAAAAGTTTCTAAGTGTTGATTTTTGAAACATACAAATATTCCTCTAAAATCAGCCGAAATCCGAATTCTGATTTACTCACCTGTTATCAGGAGAGACCTCAGTGCTGCATCTTTCAGCCCAGTACTGGTCCTGAAAAGTAATTTTAACCGTACTTACCGGTAACTTGAATTTCCTTCATAGGCTAACATTGACTGGTTTCACTTGGAAATTCTTCTAAGTGTGGAGTTTTGGAACTTTAAAATATTCCTCTAAAATCAGCCGAAATACGAATTCCGATTTACTCACCTGTTATCAGGAGAGACCTCAGTGCTGCATCTTTCAGCCCAGTACTGATCCTCAAAAGTAATTTTAACCGTACTTACCAGTAACTTGAATTTCCTTCCATAGGATATCATTGCCTGCTTTTTGCTGAAAAAGTTTCTAAGTGTTGATTTTTGAAACATACAAATATTCCTCTAAAATCAGCCGAAATCCGAATTCGGATTTACTCACCTGTTATCAGGAGAGACCTCAGTGCTGCATCTTTCAGCCCAGTACTGGTCCTGAAAAGTAATTTTAACCGTACTTACCAGTAACTTGAATTTCCTTCCATAGGCTAACATTGACTGGTTTCACTTGGAAATTCTTCTAAGTGTGGAGTTTTGGAACTTTAAAATATTCCTCTAAAATCAGCCGAAATACGAATTCCGATTTACTCTCCTGTTATCAGGAGAGACCTCAGTGCTGCATCTTTCAGCCCAGTACTGATCCTCAAAAGTAATTTTAACCGTACTTACCGGTAACTTGAATTTCCTTCATAGGCTAACATTGACTGGTTTCACTTGGAAATTCTTCTAAGTGTGGAGTTTTGGAACTTTAAAATATTCCTCTAAAATCAGCCGAAATACGAATTCCGATTTACTCACCTGCAGGAGAGACCTCAGTGCTGCATCTTTCAGCCCAGTACTGATCCTGAAAAGTAATTTTAACCGTACTTACCGGTAACTTGAATTTCCTTCATAGGCTAACATTGACTGGTTTCACTTGGAAATTCTTCTAAGTGTGGAGTTTTGGAACTTTAAAATATTCCTCTAAAATCAGCCGAAATACGAATTCCGATTTACTCACCTGTTATCAGGAGAGACCTCAGTGCTGCATCTTTCAGCCCAGTACTGATCCTCAAAAGTAATTTTAACCGTACTTACCAGTAACTTGAATTTCCTTCCATAGGATATCATTGCCTGCTTTTTGCTGAAAAAGTTTCTAAGTGTTGATTTTTGAAACATACAAATATTCCTCTAAAATCAGCCGAAATCCGAATTCTGATTTACTCACCTGTTATCAGGAGAGACCTCAGTGCTGCATCTTTCAGCCCAGTACTGGTCCTGAAAAGTAATTTTAACCGTACTTACCGGTAACTTGAATTTCCTTCATAGGCTAACATTGACTGGTTTCACTTGGAAATTCTTCTAAGTGTGGAGTTTTGGAACTTTAAAATATTCCTCTAAAATCAGCCGAAATACGAATTCCGATTTACTCACCTGTTATCAGGAGAGACCTCAGTGCTGCATCTTTCAGCCCAGTACTGATCCTCAAAAGTAATTTTAACCGTACTTACCAGTAACTTGAATTTCCTTCCATAGGATATCATTGCCTGCTTTTTGCTGAAAAAGTTTCTAAGTGTTGATTTTTGAAACATACAAATATTCCTCTAAAATCAGCCGAAATCCGAATTCGGATTTACTCACCTGTTATCAGGAGAGACCTCAGTGCTGCATCTTTCAGCCCAGTACTGGTCCTGAAAAGTAATTTTAACCGTACTTACCAGTAACTTGAATTTCCTTCCATAGGCTAACATTGACTGGTTTCACTTGGAAATTCTTCTAAGTGTGGAGTTTTGGAACTTTAAAATATTCCTCTAAAATCAGCCGAAATACGAATTCCGATTTACTCTCCTGTTATCAGGAGAGACCTCAGTGCTGCATCTTTCAGCCCAGTACTGATCCTCAAAAGTAATTTTAACCGTACTTACCGGTAACTTGAATTTCCTTCATAGGCTAACATTGACTGGTTTCACTTGGAAATTCTTCTAAGTGTGGAGTTTTGGAACTTTAAAATATTCCTCTAAAATCAGCCGAAATACGAATTCCGATTTACTCACCTGCAGGAGAGACCTCAGTGCTGCATCTTTCAGCCCAGTACTGATCCTGAAAAGTAATTTTAACCGTACTTACCGGTAACTTGAATTTCCTTCATAGGCTAACATTGACTGGTTTCACTTGGAAATTCTTCTAAGTGTGGAGTTTTGGAACTTTAAAATATTCCTCTAAAATCAGCCGAAATACGAATTCCGATTTACTCACCTGTTATCAGGAGAGACCTCAGTGCTGCATCTTTCAGCCCAGTACTGATCCTCAAAAGTAATTTTAACCGTACTTACCAGTAACTTGAATTTCCTTCCATAGGATATCATTGCCTGCTTTTTGCTGAAAAAGTTTCTAAGTGTTGATTTTTGAAACATACAAATATTCCTCTAAAATCAGCCGAAATCCGAATTCTGATTTACTCACCTGTTATCAGGAGAGACCTCAGTGCTGCATCTTTCAGCCCAGTACTGGTCCTGAAAAGTAATTTTAACCGTACTTACCGGTAACTTGAATTTCCTTCATAGGCTAACATTGACTGGTTTCACTTGGAAATTCTTCTAAGTGTGGAGTTTTGGAACTTTAAAATATTCCTCTAAAATCAGCCGAAATACGAATTCCGATTTACTCACCTGTTATCAGGAGAGACCTCAGTGCTGCATCTTTCAGCCCAGTACTGATCCTCAAAAGTAATTTTAACCGTACTTACCAGTAACTTGAATTTCCTTCCATAGGATATCATTGCCTGCTTTTTGCTGAAAAAGTTTCTAAGTGTTGATTTTTGAAACATACAAATATTCCTCTAAAATCAGCCGAAATCCGAATTCGGATTTACTCACCTGTTATCAGGAGAGACCTCAGTGCTGCATCTTTCAGCCCAGTACTGGTCCTGAAAAGTAATTTTAACCGTACTTACCAGTAACTTGAATTTCCTTCCATAGGCTAACATTGACTGGTTTCACTTGGAAATTCTTCTAAGTGTGGAGTTTTGGAACTTTAAAATATTCCTCTAAAATCAGCCGAAATACGAATTCCGATTTACTCTCCTGTTATCAGGAGAGACCTCAGTGCTGCATCTTTCAGCCCAGTACTGATCCTCAAAAGTAATTTTAACCGTACTTACCGGTAACTTGAATTTCCTTCATAGGCTAACATTGACTGGTTTCACTTGGAAATTCTTCTAAGTGTGGAGTTTTGGAACTTTAAAATATTCCTCTAAAATCAGCCGAAATACGAATTCCGATTTACTCACCTGCAGGAGAGACCTCAGTGCTGCATCTTTCAGCCCAGTACTGATCCTGAAAAGTAATTTTAACCGTACTTACCGGTAACTTGAATTTCCTTCATAGGCTAACATTGACTGGTTTCACTTGGAAATTCTTCTAAGTGTGGAGTTTTGGAACTTTAAAATATTCCTCTAAAATCAGCCGAAATACGAATTCCGATTTACTCACCTGTTATCAGGAGAGACCTCAGTGCTGCATCTTTCAGCCCAGTACTGATCCTCAAAAGTAATTTTAACCGTACTTACCAGTAACTTGAATTTCCTTCCATAGGATATCATTGCCTGCTTTTTGCTGAAAAAGTTTCTAAGTGTTGATTTTTGAAACATACAAATATTCCTCTAAAATCAGCCGAAATCCGAATTCTGATTTACTCACCTGTTATCAGGAGAGACCTCAGTGCTGCATCTTTCAGCCCAGTACTGGTCCTGAAAAGTAATTTTAACCGTACTTACCGGTAACTTGAATTTCCTTCATAGGCTAACATTGACTGGTTTCACTTGGAAATTCTTCTAAGTGTGGAGTTTTGGAACTTTAAAATATTCCTCTAAAATCAGCCGAAATACGAATTCCGATTTACTCACCTGTTATCAGGAGAGACCTCAGTGCTGCATCTTTCAGCCCAGTACTGATCCTCAAAAGTAATTTTAACCGTACTTACCAGTAACTTGAATTTCCTTCCATAGGATATCATTGCCTGCTTTTGCTGAAAAAGTTTCTAAGTGTTGATTTTTGAAACATACAAATATTCCTCTAAAATCAGCCGAAATCCGAATTCGGATTTACTCACCTGTTATCAGGAGAGACCTCAGTGCTGCATCTTTCAGCCCAGTACTGGTCCTGAAAAGTAATTTTAACCGTACTTACCAGTAACTTGAATTTCCTTCCATAGGCTAACATTGACTGGTTTCACTTGGAAATTCTTCTAAGTGTGGAGTTTTGGAACTTTAAAATATTCCTCTAAAATCAGCCGAAATACGAATTCCGATTTACTCTCCTGTTATCAGGAGAGACCTCAGTGCTGCATCTTTCAGCCCAGTACTGATCCTCAAAAGTAATTTTAACCGTACTTACCGGTAACTTGAATTTCCTTCATAGGCTAACATTGACTGGTTTCACTTGGAAATTCTTCTAAGTGTGGAGTTTTGGAACTTTAAAATATTCCTCTAAAATCAGCCGAAATACGAATTCCGATTTACTCACCTGCAGGAGAGACCTCAGTGCTGCATCTTTCAGCCCAGTACTGATCCTGAAAAGTAATTTTAACCGTACTTACCGGTAACTTGAATTTCCTTCATAGGCTAACATTGACTGGTTTCACTTGGAAATTCTTCTAAGTGTGGAGTTTTGGAACTTTAAAATATTCCTCTAAAATCAGCCGAAATACGAATTCCGATTTACTCACCTGTTATCAGGAGAGACCTCAGTGCTGCATCTTTCAGCCCAGTACTGATCCTCAAAAGTAATTTTAACCGTACTTACCAGTAACTTGAATTTCCTTCCATAGGATATCATTGCCTGCTTTTTGCTGAAAAAGTTTCTAAGTGTTGATTTTTGAAACATACAAATATTCCTCTAAAATCAGCCGAAATCCGAATTCTGATTTACTCACCTGTTATCAGGAGAGACCTCAGTGCTGCATCTTTCAGCCCAGTACTGGTCCTGAAAAGTAATTTTAACCGTACTTACCGGTAACTTGAATTTCCTTCATAGGCTAACATTGACTGGTTTCACTTGGAAATTCTTCTAAGTGTGGAGTTTTGGAACTTTAAAATATTCCTCTAAAATCAGCCGAAATACGAATTCCGATTTACTCACCTGTTATCAGG
Source organism: Calotriton arnoldi (assembly GCA_963921515.1). Taxonomy (NCBI): domain Eukaryota; kingdom Metazoa; phylum Chordata; class Amphibia; order Caudata; family Salamandridae; genus Calotriton; species Calotriton arnoldi. Next base: position 96,151 of record CAWUFW010021156.1, read on the forward strand.
AGAGACCTCAGTGCTGCATCTTTCAGCCCAGTACTGATCCTCAAAAGTAATTTTAACCGTACTTACCAGTAACTTGAATTTCCTTCCATAGGATATCATTGCCTGCTTTTTGCTGAAAAAGTTTCTAAGTGTTGATTTTTGAAACATACAAATATTCCTCTAAAATCAGCCGAAATCCGAATTCGGATTTACTCACCTGTTATCAGGAGAGACCTCAGTGCTGCATCTTTCAGCCCAGTACTGGTCCTGAAAAGTAATTTTAACCGTACTTACCAGTAACTTGAATTTCCTTCCATAGGCTAACATTGACTGGTTTCACTTGGAAATTCTTCTAAGTGTGGAGTTTTGGAACTTTAAAATATTCCTCTAAAATCAGCCGAAATACGAATTCCGATTTACTCTCCTGTTATCAGGAGAGACCTCAGTGCTGCATCTTTCAGCCCAGTACTGATCCTCAAAAGTAATTTTAACCGTACTTACCGGTAACTTGAATTTCCTTCATAGGCTAACATTGACTGGTTTCACTTGGAAATTCTTCTAAGTGTGGAGTTTTGGAACTTTAAAATATTCCTCTAAAATCAGCCGAAATACGAATTCCGATTTACTCACCTGCAGGAGAGACCTCAGTGCTGCATCTTTCAGCCCAGTACTGATCCTGAAAAGTAATTTTAACCGTACTTACCGGTAACTTGAATTTCCTTCATAGGCTAACATTGACTGGTTTCACTTGGAAATTCTTCTAAGTGTGGAGTTTTGGAACTTTAAAATATTCCTCTAAAATCAGCCGAAATACGAATTCCGATTTACTCACCTGTTATCAGGAGAGACCTCAGTGCTGCATCTTTCAGCCCAGTACTGATCCTCAAAAGTAATTTTAACCGTACTTACCAGTAACTTGAATTTCCTTCCATAGGATATCATTGCCTGCTTTTTGCTGAAAAAGTTTCTAAGTGTTGATTTTTGAAACATACAAATATTCCTCTAAAATCAGCCGAAATCCGAATTCTGATTTACTCACCTGTTATCAGGAGAGACCTCAGTGCTGCATCTTTCAGCCCAGTACTGGTCCTGAAAAGTAATTTTAACCGTACTTACCGGTAACTTGAATTTCCTTCATAGGCTAACATTGACTGGTTTCACTTGGAAATTCTTCTAAGTGTGGAGTTTTGGAACTTTAAAATATTCCTCTAAAATCAGCCGAAATACGAATTCCGATTTACTCACCTGTTATCAGGAGAGACCTCAGTGCTGCATCTTTCAGCCCAGTACTGATCCTCAAAAGTAATTTTAACCGTACTTACCAGTAACTTGAATTTCCTTCCATAGGATATCATTGCCTGCTTTTTGCTGAAAAAGTTTCTAAGTGTTGATTTTTGAAACATACAAATATTCCTCTAAAATCAGCCGAAATCCGAATTCGGATTTACTCACCTGTTATCAGGAGAGACCTCAGTGCTGCATCTTTCAGCCCAGTACTGGTCCTGAAAAGTAATTTTAACCGTACTTACCAGTAACTTGAATTTCCTTCCATAGGCTAACATTGACTGGTTTCACTTGGAAATTCTTCTAAGTGTGGAGTTTTGGAACTTTAAAATATTCCTCTAAAATCAGCCGAAATACGAATTCCGATTTACTCTCCTGTTATCAGGAGAGACCTCAGTGCTGCATCTTTCAGCCCAGTACTGATCCTCAAAAGTAATTTTAACCGTACTTACCGGTAACTTGAATTTCCTTCATAGGCTAACATTGACTGGTTTCACTTGGAAATTCTTCTAAGTGTGGAGTTTTGGAACTTTAAAATATTCCTCTAAAATCAGCCGAAATACGAATTCCGATTTACTCACCTGCAGGAGAGACCTCAGTGCTGCATCTTTCAGCCCAGTACTGATCCTGAAAAGTAATTTTAACCGTACTTCACCGGTAACTTGAATTTCCTTCATAGGCTAACATTGACTGGTTTCACTTGGAAATTCTTCTAAGTGTGGAGTTTTGGAACTTTAAAATATTCCTCTAAAATCAGCCGAAATACGAATTCCGATTTACTCACCTGTTATCAGGAGAGACCTCAGTGCTGCATCTTTCAGCCCAGTACTGATCCTCAAAAGTAATTTTAACCGTACTTACCAGTAACTTGAATTTCCTTCCATAGGATATCATTGCCTGCTTTTTGCTGAAAAAGTTTCTAAGTGTTGATTTTTGAAACATACAAATATTCCTCTAAAATCAGCCAAAATCCGAATTCTGATTTACTCACCTGTTATCAGGAGAGACCTCAGTGCTGCAACTTTCAGCCCAGTACTGGTCCTGAAAAGTAATTTTAACCGTACTTACCAGTAACTTGAATTTCCTTCTATAGGCTAACATTGACTGGTTTCACTTGGAAATTCTTCTAAGTGTGGAGTTTTGGAACTTTAAAATATTCCTCTAAAATCAGCCGAAATACGAATTCCGATTTACTCTCCTGTTATCAGGAGAGACCTCAGTGCTGCATCTTTCAGCCCAGTACTGATCCTCAAAAGTAATTTTAACCGTACTTACCGGTAACTTGAATTTCCTTCATAGGCTAACATTGACTGGTTTCACTTGGAAATTCTTCTAAGTGTGGAGTTTTGGAACTTTAAAATATTCCTCTAAAATCAGCCGAAATACGAATTCCGATTTACTCACCTGCTATCAGGAGAGACCTCAGTGCTGCATCTTTCAGCCCAGTACTGATCCTGAAAAGTAATTTTAACCGTACTTACCGGTAACTTGAATTTCCTTCATAGGCTAACATTGACTGGTTTCACTTGGAAATTCTTCTAAGTGTGGAGTTTTGGAACTTTAAAATATTCCTCTAAAATCAGCCGAAATACGAATTCCGATTTACTCACCTGTTATCAGGAGAGACCTCAGTGCTGCATCTTTCAGCCCAGTACTGGTCCTGAAAAGTAATTTTAACCGTACTTACCAGTAACTTGAATTTCCTTCAATAGGCTAACATTGACTGGTTTCACTTGGAAATTCTTCTAAGTGTGGAGTTTTGGAACTTTAAAATATTCATCTAAAATCAGCCGAAATACGAATTCCGATTTACTCATCTGTTATCAGGAGAGACCTCAGTGCTGCATCTTTCAGCCCAGTACTGATCCTCAAAAGTAATTTTAACCGTACTTACCAGTAACTTGAATTTCCTTCCATAGGATATCATTGCCTGCTTTTTGCTGAAAAAGTTTCTAAGTGTTGATTTTTGAAACATACAAATATTCCTCTAAAATCAGCCGAAATACGAATTCCGATTTACTCACCTGTTATAAGGAGAGACCTCAGTGCTGTATCTTTCAGCCCAGTACTGGTCCTGAAAAGTAATTTTAACCGTACTTACCAGTAACTTATATTTTCTTCCATAGGAATCCATTGTCTGGTTTTCAGCAGAAAAGTTTCAAAGTGTCGATTTTCACAAACTACAAATATTCCTTAAAAATCGCCTGTATGACTTAAACGCATTCTTTCAACTGTTTACAGGAGATGCACCAGTGCTGGATCCAGGATCCAACACTGAGTAAGAAAAAGTAACGATAACAGTTTTTACCTGCTAAGTGAATTTCCTTCCATAGGATAACATTGGTGATTCTATGAGAAAAAGTTTCTAAGTGTCAACTTTTAAAATACAATAATATTCCTTAAAAATCACGACTGTAACCAAAACGCTTTTACTCAACTGTTTACAGGAGATGTACCAGGACTGAATCTAGGATCCAGTCCTGTGGTTAGAAAAGTAATCCATAAAGTAACTAATTGCATTTAACTAGAAATTCACATTGAGCTGAATGTTGCATTGTGTTTGAAAATGTGTTGCCCATTGCAACAACTGTAACTACTGTACTTAAAAGTCTATTGCCTATGTGCAAAGTATTTAAACTAAAGTAATTCATTCTGAGAAAGTATTTTTTGTAATGTAATGTATAATGTAATTACAATGTAATTTAAAAATAAAATATGTAAAAGAAATTGTTTCTAAAAATGTAGTAAATCAGTATGAAAAAAATTAATATAAAAATTAATACATTTAAAAATTGTCATTTAAAAAACCTTTGAAATTCACTGAAAAAACCGTAGGTTTCAGGCTCGTTATAGTTACAAATTAGCATTTTAAAAACCTTTGAAATTCACTGAAAAAACCATAGGTTTCAGACACGTTATAGTTAGAAATTAGCATTTAAAAAACCTTTGAAATTCACTGAAAAAACCATAGGTTTTAGGGACAGTTATAGTTAGTTGGACATTGCACTCGTACAAAACCCGTGAAATTCCCCGTTATAGTTAGTTCAGCTAACTATAACTCGCGCCCGCAATGCACTGCTGATGACGTCACATATTACATCACTCATGACATGGTCAGTGACATCACTGATGACATCACTGATGACATCTCAAATGACATCTGATGACATCATCCACGTGATAATCTGATGCAGCTCCTCACACCCTAATATAACCTTTGATACACCCAATCTAAATTACAGAGTGCCATTCGCAAAACCATAGACACTCCAACACCAATAACTACATACCCACTCACTGATTCTTAGGTCTACACACACACATCCACTCACTCACCCGTACAGTCACTCATACTTATGGTCACTCAGTACAGGACTATCATATGCACTCTTACTCCGATATAGACACTCAAACACCGCCACTCATCCATAGAGGTACTCACACACCTAGTCAGTCATGCAAATAATTAAACACACTGCCATTTACTCACCTATACAGTTATACACACACCAGCTCACTTAATCATACAAATACTAGCACATTGTTACGCTCTTATACAATCACTGATACAAGCACACACTCATCCATACAGCCACTATCACAATCACTCACTCTCGCTTATAGCTATTTATATACTCCAATACACATATATACTGCCTTTCACATATGTAGTTACTCACACATGTACCACTGGGACATACATTCACTCACTAACACACTCTTACACACACTTACCCACCCATACAGTCTATCACAGATGCACTCTTGAAACCATCCACCCAGTGAATCACCCACTCACACATCTATGCACAGTCGCACACACCCCATCCACACAAACACTCAGGCACCCATACAGATACTCATAGAACCAATCAATAACCCATATAGACACTCATGTAGCTATTCGCAAATCCATGCATCCACTTACACACCAACAGACGGATACAGACATTCACACAGTTTAGTCACTAACCCATGCATTCAGTAAGATACGTTTAATCACTCACTTGTAGAGTCAGTCACGCACGTACTAAATCATCCATTCAGACACTTATACACCCACTCATTCTTCAATACGCCTTTCCCTATATATATTAAACATATTTAAACTTTACAGAAACACACAGTCACTGGATGATGTCATCAGTGATGTCATTTGAGATGTCATCAGTGATGTCATCAGTGATGTCACTGACCATGTCATGAGTGATGTAATATGTGACGTCATCAGCAGTGCATTGCGGGGCGCGAGTTATAGTTAGCTGAACTAACTATAACGGGGGAATTTCACGGGTTTTGTACGAGTGCAATGTCCAACTAACTATAACTGTCCCTAAAACCTATGGTTTTTTCAGTGAATTTCAAAGGTTTTTTAAATGCTAATTTCTAACTATAACGTGTCTGAAACCTATGGGTTTTTCAGTGAATTTCAAAGGTTTTTAAAATGCTAATTTGTAACTATAACGTGCCTGAAACCTACGGTTTTTCAGTGAATATATATATATATATATATATATATATATATATATATATATATATGTTCCAGTTTATTTTATGGACTATAGTAACCCCTAAGTAGGGATAATTTGTTACATGTTTGATTGGAGAGGAATCAATTGTCCTTTGAACGTAGGTTTAGAGCATCAAAAAGGCCAGTCTTAGTTTTAGGTAGATTAATATTGAGGACATTAATCTTTTTATACTTGTGCAAGAGGTTGATTTGTTTTTGTAGGCCAACTTCTATCATAGCATAGAATATGCCACATGCCTGACCCTCACATCACCAAGTGATTAGATAAGTTGGCTATATATAGGGAGGAGGGGAGCTAAAATGCATCCTTGGGTCAGACCATTCGCTGTATTTATTCTAGGGGTGAGGCCGCTCTTAATTGGCAACTTGACATGAACCCAAGCATCAGAGTGCAGTTCAAATTAAAAATGGAGTAGAGTATGATCAAACCCCCAATGAGTGCAATTAAGCTCAGAGACAATTCCTATTGACTTCATTAAAAGCAGTGGAATAGTCGGTGCAAGAAAAAAAAAAAGTTTTTCAACCGTTTCCTTCCAGAGTTTTCCATGCCAAAAAGGTTCAGGGTCTCTATGTCGTCAAGTGTTGAACATTTTGACCTATAGCCATTTTAAACAAGTTTAAGAAGTTTTCCATCTAAATCCCACAGTAAAAGTTTTTCAACCATAATTTCGCAAAAACTTTGGCAGTTGAATCCAAAAGTATGTTTGCATGATAACTTTTAGGATAAGAGATTGGGCCATGTTTGTATAAAGGTTGTAAAATTGAACAATTCCAAGATGGCACAATACCCCAGAGCTAGATGCGTTTGTGTGGACAAAACTCAGTATAATACGCCACTCAGTAGGATTAGCTTTTAGTACAGACTGGTATGCCATTAGAACATAGGGAGTGAGATATTTAAAAAAATGCTTAATTAAAACCAGAGGTTTATTGTTGGTAATACAAATATCATTGGTGCATCATTTTGAGAGATAAAAAATGGGGCTGTAACTTGCTGCATATAATTCCAAGATAAAAAAATTCAAAGACTTCATAATTAATACAATAATCAAATGAGTTTTTATAACAATTCATTCCATTCATCCCACAATATTTCAAAATCTATGAATTTCCCTGGAGATGATAGAAATAAAAAACACGTGGTGAGCAAAAGATTGATGGGATGGGATGCTATCCCTAGCGATTGTCATTGGTTAGAAAAATTGTAAGCATTGCTGTCATCACCTTTTGTTGGTTTGATATACTCTCTAAGTGGCAAGGGTATACTCAGATGTGGGTCCTGTGGTCACTGTACCACTGGAACCAAGCTATAAACTGATGAGCCTTTAGAAGAGCTAAACCGTTCTTGGGCTCCTTGTTTTCTGGTTCAGAGAGGACCTGGCACGCAGTTCGGGCTGGAGTGTTCCTGTTGGAACAGGGTTCCAAAACTGATTTGCATATGGCTGGGTCCAACCTGAAATAGCATGGTCAGCAAAAGAACAATGGGTTGGGATGCTAACCCAAGCGATTGCCAGTGGTTAGTCAAATTGTAATCACTTCTCCGATCATATTTTGTGTGTTTAATATACTCTCTAAGTTGCAAGGGTACGCTCAGATGTGGGTCCTGTGCTCACTGGCAGTTCGGGCTGGACTGTTCCTATTGGAGCAGGGTTAAGACTCATTGCATATGGCTGGGCCCAACCTGAAATGGCATGGCGAGTAAAAGAATGATGGGCTGGGATGCTACCTCAAGTGATTGCAAGATGCTAGACAAATTGTAAGCATTCCTTCCATCACCTTTTGTGTGTTTGAGAATTAAAAAACTGATACCATGCCCCTTCACATTCGTGTCGGATGGTATAATAAACTTTAATTTATAACTGAGTTTCAGAGGCTTGATGAACAAAGCTCAGGAGCCAGTATCTTGAGATTTTAGAGTACTGTGTACAAGCTTCCTATGGAGCCTTATCTAAAATACAATCAAGGTGGTATTGAGTGATGCATTTAAGACTACAGTGCACTACTGAGATCAAAGATAATGTAGAAGAACTGTTAGATGAGTATTCCAATGGATTCTTTTAGCATTTACTACTATGACTGATTCAGGCATAGTTGAGTTGTGCTCATATGCTACATGCTCCCAATCTATGTTAATGGACTGTGGATAGTGATACATTTCTACCCAGTGTATAATTTGAAAAAGGTCACATAAACAAAAATCTGCACTTATACAAAAGTGACATCAAGTACAAACTGAGACCAAAAGATAGATGAGATTAACTGTGCTGGAGAAACTAATAACGTTATCAACGGCATGGGATCACTGATTCTGATGCTTAACATGACTATTGCAATAGAAATCCAGTGAATCATACTTAAGACTCACAGTTTTCAGTTTTTACTGATTTGTACAGATAAAGACATACAGAAGACAATGGGGCCAATTCCGATCTCGGCCGGTAGGGCACCGAATCGGATTCGGCTTAACCGGATCCGATTCGGAGCCCTATTTCCCGACCGATTCGTACGTGCGTCCGGGCGAGCGAGTACGATGCGAGCGCACGCGAAATCGCCGACCGACTCGTACGCGGGTCCGACCCGCTCCGACCGACTCGCACGGACACGACTCGCACCGCGCAATGGAGACGTTCCCCGGCCGGGCAAGTACGATGCGCGCCTCGAGCAGTCTGACCGACTCACGCCGTCCAGCTCCAAAGGGCAGTCGGAGCCGGACTTTGGGGGTCCGTGTCGGACCCCCCTGTACGCGTAGCCGCGCGAGTCACACACAGGGGGGACCCATGGGTCCCCCCTACCTGTGCATGTATGGCACGAATCGCATCGACGCATACCCGCTGTAGGGGGCGCCCTTGTTCGCCTCGCACCCATTGAGTCAATGCGAGCCCGCATATGCGTTGTACGACCGGCTCCAATTGACTTCAATGGGAATCCGACCGAATCGAGTCCGATTGCATGCGTACGCATCGTACTCGTTCGGTCGGGCTGCTAGGGTCCGATTCGGTCAGAAATCTCTCCGGGTCCGGCTCGGTCGGAGTGATTTCCGGCCTGAATCGGAATCGGCCCCATAGTGTTTCCTGTCTGTATTTATTTTTAAAAGTGGAGAAATACAGAAAATTGGGCATCTTTTCAGTGACTCTCCATGTAGTTGTTCATGAATTCCCAAATAATAGTTGTGCAGTTTGAGAGCAAGTGGAGTTAAAAAATGACATGTGATTCCCTTCAATAACTGCACATCTCAACATATGTTTGTGCTATTATGCAAATATTTTCATGTGGGTTTATTGTTTTATATTTAGCTGCTTAATGTGCTAACATTTGATAGGCATCAAAGTATGAGTGCAGATTTGTTGGTTAAATAAATGTGGAATATATGAGTTACAGTTTCATTTATTCACAAACACAAAATAAATATGGATAAATACTGATAAGATGGCCAAAAAATAAATATGGATAAATACAGATTGAACTGTTAAATAAATAAATAACTTAAAACTGGGAGCCGTAATCATGATATGACAATTGATCTCTTTCATAAAAAAGATTTGCATTAATGTCTCCAGTGAGTATTGCAAAAGCCTTAGGACAACTTTCTAACATTTGACTTCCCTTACAGAGATTTCAGCTTAACTCCATAGCTAACAATTGATGGCGTTGTGTAAACACTAATTATTAATAGCGGCTGTGTTAAATAATATTTAGTAGAATTCCTAATCAAAACTGCTAGTAAATATTACAAATTAAGAAAACGTTTATTATCCTGTCAACCTAATTTGGTGCCAACTAAGGTAAATAATCTAACACTGAGCATGCCCATAGAACTTTTGTGAAGCAAATGTTTCATAAGTGACGAAATTATTACATTGGAAATTTGTCAATTTCCATTATTCTTGAATACAAATGAGGTTAGAAGTATTTTTTTTAAAACCTTCAAATCATCACCCTCCCCAGCCTCACTGTTTGTCAATTCCAGCTACATTCAAGGAGCCACTTGATAAGCTATGATCTACTGGGGTGTTTCCAGCTAGGACTGAAATCATGCACCTGCTTCGACAGTAGAGAGTAGATTACTCAATCACCATCCACACAATCTCAGGTTCCAGAGCATCAGTCCCACTTGATTTAGGATACCTCTTACTTGCCCCCCTCAGGAAAATGTCAATTTGAAGGTGTCCACCTCGTTTGAATTAAGATCCTCTGTGCCTTTAAATGTTTTACCTATTCCATCATGATCTGGTGTGGTGCTGACGTGACTGGGAATCGTATCAGCACTAGATAATATAATTGCGAAAGCAAACAACATGCCTTAACGCTGAAAAGATGAGTACTGGCACTACCAAATAACAATAATGAGAATGTGGAGTGTTTTACTGGAGCATTTCTAGAAGAGAGATTAGAAATGGCTTCAAATAAATATTCATACTGGAAACAATACCAAACAGGCAGAAGCACTGATTGAGTGCTTGACTAGGTTTGAGGATGTCTCTCTCCAGTCGGACTCGTTACAGGTCCTGCAAGAATCTTGATTCTAGCGCAAACAGGAGTTTTTGCACATCGTAGGAGGGAAAAGTGGTATTACATGTTTAGCTTCATTCCCTAATGCAAAGCTAGAAATAGTAACACTACACCTGGAAAGACTGGTGCTTTACATTTAGCCCGTCAAATTGCAAGCTGAGATAGGACATTACCTTCCAAACCACAACATACAGTATCTGTACAATCTATTGTGGAAAGGTTTGCAAAGTTGGGTTAAATCTGCTCCCATGTATGTAGATGGAGCATTTCTTCGCAACTGTTCAGAATGAGTGGTAGCAGACTTCAATTAACTGCAATTACAAATGTAACCTAACACAGAGATTGCAAGGGTTTACAGAATCAACTTGCCTTCCCAGTGACTTCACCCTGCACATCTCACTGTTGGCAGACGTCCACCGACATTCTGCACATCTTCGATAAACTTAGGGACATATTTACAAAGAAGTGTCAGAGCGTGTCTTTAGCCTCCTTGACTTAACGACACGCTCCGCCACTTCTGAAACGCAGGGATGCACCATATTTACAAGAATATGGTGCAGTCCTGCGTTTCCCCCTGCGCTAGCGGTAAGTTTAGCAGCCTAGCGCCAACGCAGGCACCCTTGCACAATAGTGCAAGGATGTCTGCATTGAGGAGAAGATTGTTTATGTGCAGGAAGGTCCCCCTTCCTGCACATAAACAATCTTTAAATTCTGTTTTGTAACTTCTATGTGTGCTGCTTAATGCAGCACACATAGGGGCCAATTCCGATTCGGGCCGGAAATCTCTCCGACCGAGCCGGACCCGGAGAGATTTCCGACCGAATCGGACCCGTGCAGCCCGACCGAATGAGTACGATGCATCCGTATGCTATTGTACTTGAGTCGGTCAGACTCCCATTGAAGTCAATGGGAGCCGGTCGTACAACGCGTACGCGGGCTCCCATTGCCTCAATGGGTGCGAGGCGAACAAGGGCGCCCTCTACAGCGGGTACGCGGCGAAGCGACTCGCGCCGTACACGCACAGGTAGGGGGGACCCATAAGTCCCCCCTATGTGCGACTCGCGCGGTTACGCGTACAGGGGGGTCCGACACGGACCCCCGAAGTACGGCTCCGACTGCTCTTTCGAGCCGGACGGCGCGTGTCGGTCGGACTGCTCGCGGCGCGCATCGTACTTACCCGGCCGGGGAACGTCTCCATTGCGCGGTGCGAGTTGTGTCCGAGCGAGTCGGTCGGTGCGGTTAGACCCGGGAACGAGTCGGTCGGAGCGGTTGGGACGCCCGAACGAGTCGGTCAGCGAATTCGCATCGTACTCGCTCGTCCGGACGCGCGTACGAATCGGTCGGGAAATAGGGCTCCGAATCGGATCCGGTTATGCCGAATCCGATTCGGAGCCCTACCGGCCGAGATCGGAATCGGCCCCATAGAAGTTGCAAAACAGCATTTTTTTTTAAAAATGTTTGTTTATGTACAGGAAGCGGTAACCTTCCTGTACATAAACAATCATTGGCGTTTTGCTGTTTCCATGTGTGCTGCACAACGCAGCACACATGAAAACAGCAAAAACGAGGAGAAATTCAACATTTCTCCTCGTTGTGCCAGGGTAAGACCAGGTTTTCCCTGGTCTTAATTTTGGTGCTGCCCCATATTTACGCTGCCGTTGTAAATATGGGGCAGCGTCAAAATCAATAAGTGTTGCGGGGAACGCCAACCGCAACACCCACTGCCCACCCCTTTCACGCTAAGTACAGCGTGAAAGGGGTGTTATTTACAAGGCAGCGTTAAGCCACGTTAAGTGGCTTACCGCTGCCTTGTAAATAAGGCGAAGCCCCTATCGCCATCACAACGTCACTAAAAGTGAGGTTTTGGTGGCGATAGGGGCTTGTAAATATGCTCCTTAGTTTCATGTCCTGTTCTGCTAATGAGAAAGACATTAATAGACCGACGGGCTGCATATTTTTCTCTGCAAAGTATCTGTATGATGTGCGTTTGACATATATTTTGGTGATCTTCACAGAAATGCTAGGAAATTGAACTTTTTTCCGGCCACTGCTGAATATAGCCGGCCTTACAGGTCTGCTAGGGTCCTCTCCCTGGCACCGTAAAAAATAAAAGTGGCAGGATTATAAATGCGCTTCAGTCTCTCGGTAAAGCACATCTTATGTAGGGCCTACATACAGCTGTCCTGTATTACTCCTGCAAATGCATCTAGCAGGGCAAAAGGTAATGTGTAAAACATCTCCCAAGTCCAAATTTAGGCGTTAATCCGTACGCATTCAAGCGCGAAAATGGGGTTTTAAGGTATTCTAAACCATGCACTTGCTCATCTGTCTGAACAAAAACATTAAACTGACTCAGAGAACGTGACATCGAAAACCGTTTTACATAAATCACTGTCAGACCTGCATCAGGGAAATTAGAGCAAGGGGACACAGAAACAATACGCACTTAAAGGTAATTTCCATAATTTTATGATTCATACTCAGTTTTAATTGTGAAGAACAGATACCATAGGAGCAAACTGAACACGCATAAAGTTAACTGCAGAGGGCGTGCACGCGGCCTGGCGCCGCTGGCACCTAACTCTGTTTAGTCATTGTTGGTGTGCACGTGACGCCTTTGGCAGGTGCAAAGCTCTTGTTCAAGAGGGTCACAATGGCATGTGTTTACACAATGGCATGCGTGAAGCGTCCATTCCCTTTCATCCAAAACAATGTCGCCGTTATCTATAAAGGTCTTCTGAACTAACTCGGCGTGCTAGCACGCTGTACATTTTTAGGAAGACGGGCGTTCCATTTATAATTAGACGTAATTAAATTTCATGTATGCGTATAGCAAGTAATTCAGAGAGGTCTTGTTAGAACAAATAGAAGTAAAGACTTCACTGCCTTTTTCGAGCTTTGTAAACTGTGGCCTTACATAAACACACCAAGGCAGAGCCATGAAATATAGAATGTTTGCTCTAGCAAAAGGTGCACTTCCAATAGCGCAATGCAGATCTTAGCACACTGCAGTCACTTCAATCTATGCCCCCCGCAGGGCAAATGGCTTGTGAATCTATTACACTGGGAATTCGATAAGGTAATCCCTGGAATCTATTCCAATTAATCCGATTGGTATTGGTAATGTTATTTATATAGTCCCTACTACTAGGCACAAGCAGCTGAAGCGCTTTGCAAAGAGGTGGCATGCTATTCCGAGGGATCACAGTGTTTATGGGTGAACGGGAGAAACACCCAGGTCCAGAAAAGGGGCTACTCTTTAGGATCATGGGGTATAAAAGGCTTCACTCATTAGAGAATGAACATCAGAAATGACTTTGACAAATGTGGCATTCGTACATCAAAACCTCTGACTGGTAGGCATGATGAACATCAATCATTGCCAGGGTCATACTGCCCATTTTGCCTCTCTGGCATTTCCCAGTGGGCTGCAGGCTAAGTAGCTGCTGTCAAGAGCTGGATTGGCCAAGTAGACTAGTCAATTTGTTGCGGAACCTAGAACTCATTGTAATACAATTTCTGTGAGTGTATTGTTATTGAAATTTTTCCGTAGAAAACGATGGTGAAAAGTCTAGCACTCTATGATGAAGCGTTAATCCAATATGGCGGATTTTTCAAAATGGCTGCCCATTATTTGAGATATAGGGTATAACTGTTTATATGCCCATGTGTGGTATCATTTTATATGTTTTTAGGGACGGGAAAGTCAAAAATAACATCAAAAATTGTTTCTGATGACCATAATATCAAATAATCGCAAAATATGTCAGATAGACAAAGTTTGTATAATTTTTTCGTTGACTTATATGACTAAGTATGAAGGAACGAAAATATTACAATTAACTTTTGAAATAAAAAGTTTGCTATTGTTTGTGTTTTGTTTTGTAACTTTGTTGTTATTGTTTGTTTTTTTGTTAATCAAAAATGTTTCATTTATGTGTTACAGGTTCTTGCGAGTTGCTGTGAGATACAGTGAAAATGGACGTAGAAAAGTGTTTCATTTGTGATGTGGTGTTTCAAGAAAATGACGATGTATCTGTACTCACTGAAAGAGGAGTGACTGGAATTCAAAAAACATGCAAGGAGAGAAAAATATCTAAGTTTCACGTTTGTGTTTGGCAGAAAGTTCACAAGAAATGTAGAGCGCGTTTTGTTAACTTGAAAACTCCGTTCCAGGAGAAAGAATCAGATCCCACAACTTCTCGTGTTCTACGGTCGTGTGAAACCCCGTTTGATTTTAGAAAAAATTGTTTTTTCTGTGGTACTGAGTTAAGTTTATACTTCAGGGAGAGGAAAAAAATGCGTTGTTTAATGCACGAACAGTTGAATTCAAATCATCAGTTTTACAAAAATGCAACGAACGCAATGAATGGGCAGACAAAGTTAAGAGACGTATCCAAAATGTGTCTGATTTACATGCTGTAGATGCATGCTACCACAAACAGTGTTACGTCAATTTTTATACTGGAAAATTCATTCCCGGGCAGTTCACTGAAAACCCTCCAATATCTTCAGGTCGACCAGAGGACTCAGTTCGCCAGGAAACCTTTCTTCAAGTAGTTAAATACATGGAGGAAAATGATGAAGAACAAACTACTGTTAAAGAACTTGTTAATAAAATGCGAGAATTACTGCCAGAAGATAGCGAACCATACAGTTCGAAGTATATGAAACAAAAACTCAAAGAGCATTTTGAAGATGAAATCTTCATAGGAACAGTTGCAGGGACTGCTGATGTCGATTACTTTTAAAAGTACAGCTGCTCATGTATTGCAAGAGTACCACAGTCATAGCCATGAAGATGTTGAAGAGGATCGAAACAATCTCCTTATGGCAGCTGCTGAAATAATAAGAAATGATATTAAAGACATCCCTGTAGAACCAGAAACATATCCACCCATTGAAAACATGAGTAGTGTTGACTATAATGTGAGCTATATTCCTGATTCGTTAAGGCTCTTATTATCAGTTTTTGTTACTGATAAAACCAACAGAGAGAGAAAAGTAGCTTCTATAGGACAGGCAATTATGCAAGCTGTGCGCCCACGAGTCTTAGTTGCACCGTTGCAGTTAGGGCTGGCAGTTCAATTACATGACAACACAAGCTCGAGATTTGTAGTTGAAGCAGTAAATCATATGGGATTCTGCAGCTCCTATTCATAAGTTCTTCGTTTTGAACGTTCAGCTGCAGCAAATGGTCAACATCCTGAAACAATTCTTAAAAGCTGAAAGAACAGGAAATTGGCATCTACATCTTGCAATGGTAAAGGAGATGCTACCTTTTTGCAGCATGTGGCCATAATTTATATGCCAGTTCTGCACGACTGTATTATGAGAGAATGGTTGAGCTTGAATTTGAAGCTCCTGATGTATACACGGCATTTACAAATGGTCTGCATGTTGTCCGAAGAAGTGATAGGTTTTGGGGTGGCCTTTCCACTGATTTGGTAATTGAACAAGTTCTAATGAAGAATATAAAAGGATTCGGCGGAATGACACATGGAAAAGGTATGACAGAACAGCAGCAGCTTGTCTGGGTTATGTCACGCCCTATTTGCACCCATTTGAATGAATGCATGCAGGACTTCGCTTCAGTGCAGAAGAAATTGGAAATAGAATTCTTAATGAGATGATGGACAAAAGAGTCTCTGAGTTCTCTTTCAGAAAAAGCAACCAGGTGAAGGTAATGAAATCAGTTCAATCTGTTAAATTGAAAGAAGAAACCTTTGTTATGGATCCTGAACTATTGTTTCAGCGCTTGTTGCTTTGTGCTCAGACTAGTGGCGTGGATTTGCAGGAGGTGTTTCGTTATGAGCTTTGCTCATACCCAGCTAGTTTATTCAATAAGCATGGACTTATGAGGGAATCTGGGAAGTCGCAGCTTGCCAATTATATTAAAGAGCAAGTACCAGCCGTTGCTAACATGCCCGAAAATATGCAGTTTGTCATTGATGGTGGGTGGTTACTACATCGCCTTCCTTGGAGTCAGAATCAGACATTCCATGAGCTGCTTTGTGCCTATGAGAGATATGTGCTAACAAAGTATGGCCAGGCAATAATAGTATTCGACGGATATGGAGATACGTTTTCTACAAAATCAGAAGCCCATCTAAAAAGAAACAGAGGTATTGTAGGACCTAAAGTAAATTTCATAACTTCTACCTCCATCGCCATCCAGAATCAATTATTTCTGAGTAATAATGGAAATAAACAAGCCTTCATTGATCAATTATCGCAAAAGTTACAAGAAGCTGGGTGTAAAACAAAGCAAGCTCATAGTGATGCAGACTTCATGGTCGTTTTGGAGGCTATCGAGTCGGCCAAAACTCATCCTACAGCCATTGTTGGCGAGGACACCGATCTTCTCATACTACTCCTTCATCATTTTCAAGAAAACCAATTTGATATTTTCCTTTGCCCAGAACCTAAGAAATCTTCCAAAAACATAACTGTGTATGATATTAGGAAATTAGCAAAAGCTTTAGGTAATGACGTCTGCTCTCACATCTTATTTGCTCACGCCGTATTAGGATGTGATACCACCTCCAAACCATTTGGATTAGGAAAACGTGACTCCATAAAGTTGCTAAGAAAATCAGGCAGCTTCAAAGAAAGTGCTGCCATATTCCAAACTTCACAAAAATCAACAGAAGAAATTGAAAATGCTGGTCTTCATGCTATTATAGAGTTGTATGGAGGAATAACAGGAGACAGTACACTACATGATATGAGACTTCGAACTTTCACTTCAAAGGCAACAAAATCAACAATACATGTGAAACCAGAAGTCTTGCCTCCTACAGAGGATGCCTGCAAATTTTATTCGCTCAGAGTATATCATCAGGTGCAGCAGTGGATGGGTATTCATATGGATCCATTACAGTGGGGATTTGAAGTGAAAGATGGAATATTGGCTCCCATTAGAATGAGTCAAGCACCAGCACCAGATCATTTATTAAAATTTGTGAAATGTGGCTGTATCAAGAGTCAATGTGCGACTCTGCAATGTATTTGCAAAAGACAGGGAATAGTGTGCACAGATGCGTGCACGGATTGTCGAGGAATAAGCTGTTGCAATTCCATGGAAGTGGACATGGACGATGATTGAAATCATACTATTCTTATACTGAGGAGTGATGTTTGAATTTTTCTCTTTAACAATTTTCTTTTGTCAGTGTCATATTGAGAAGTGCTATATTATCTAGTTGAAATTTGTTTATCCTTTTCAAATGATGTTAAAAAAATGTAAATAAAAAATAATGTCAAAACTATGTTTGGCATATTAACATATAATTATCGTTGTTTATTGTATTAATACCAATTTGATGTTATAGTCATCAGAAACAATTTTTGATGTTATTTTAGACTTTCCCGTCCCTAAAAACATATAAAATGATACCACACATGGGCATATAAACAGTTATACCCTATATCTCAAATAATGGGCAGCCATTTTGAAAAATCCGCCATATTGGATTAACGCGTCATGATAGAGTGGTAGACTTTTCACCATCGTTTTCTACAGAAAAATTTCAATAACAATCCACTCACAGAAATTGTATTACAATTAGTTATAGGTTAGCCCATTTTTTGAACTAATTTGACTAGACTAAAGACCCAACCATGAAAGCCACTAGGGGCCACATGCATCAAGCTTTTTTCCGGTCGCAAACGGGCCGATTCGCAGAATCGGCCCGTTTGCGACCGGAAAAAGGCCTTTTCCGAAGCATCAAAGGATTTGAATTCGCAAATTAGGTAATCGCAATTTTTTGCGATTACCTAAATTGCGAATGCATTTAGGGAATCACAATTTGCAATTCCTTAAATGCGATGCAAGTAGCATTTTAAAAATGCGACTTTGCATTTAGGAATCGCAAATTACCATCAACTTCGAGTTGATGGTAATTTACAAATCCTTTGAAAAATGCACAAAAGTGCATTTTTCAAAGTGACATGTGGCGCACCCACATACCCTTAGGGCATGTGTGTGCGCCAAATGTGCACACTTACCTTTTTTGGGGGTGCATCAGGGGGGCCTTAGGCCCCTAGCACCCTTGGAATTGCATTCGCAATTTGCGATTAACAATTTGGTAATTGCAAATTGCGAATGCATTTCCATTCATT
Organism: Calotriton arnoldi; assembly: GCA_963921515.1. Lineage (NCBI taxonomy): Eukaryota > Metazoa > Chordata > Amphibia > Caudata > Salamandridae > Calotriton > Calotriton arnoldi. The sequence continues at coordinate 114,578 of CAWUFW010021156.1, forward strand.
CCTATGGGCCTATAGGCCCATAGGAATGAATGGGAATGCATTCCCTAATAGCGAATCGCAATTTGCGATTCGCTATTTGGGAATGTTTAGGAATTGCAATTTATTTTGCGATCCCTACATGCATAAGGAATTGCGATTCCTAAATAGCGATTCCTTAAAAATTGCTATTTAGGAATCGCAATTCCTCATGTTGATGCATGTGGCCCTAGGTCTCATTTTACCCACAGCCTATGTAGTGTGGTGCCTGTGTGCACATAGTGGCCAGGGTTGATTTTGATTTCCAGTCAGGCCTTCGCCATTACATGCTTGATTCACACTTGTGGGCAGTGGCGTCACTAGAGGGGTGCGGGGGTGCGGACCGCACCGGGTGACACCATCACATGGGGTGACACCGTGAGCCTCTGCTTTAAAGCAGAGGCTCACGGTGTCACCCCATGTGATGGTGTCACCCGCCCTGGTGCGGTCCGCACCCCCGGACTCGGGTGTTACCGCACTGGGTGACACCAACCCTAGTGACGCCACTGCTTGTGGGACCAAGGAAGCAAATTGCACAGTGAAGGTTGTATCAAAGCCTGGCGCATGGAACAGTATGTTTTCCAAATGTTAAGTGATAAGTAGATTCCACAATAGTAGATCAAATTAATTACGCAATATGAAAGCAAGGTTTTGACCTGAGTCACAGACGCCTGAGCTAATTATTTCACCTCCCAAGCGCCTAGTTATCTATTTTCCACAATTTAGTAATATAGAGGTCTTAATTCACACACTGTCAGAAGTGTACGAAAAAATATTTAATGTGTGGAAAGTGAATCTTCACACATGTAACTTGATTTTTCTCTTTAGAGAAAACTTGTTATTGCTGCATCAAATAATGTGGTATTTCCCTGGTAAATATCTTCAGGTTTGACCTCTGGAAATTAACCTGGAGCAAATTGCAGTGGTGCAATATTTATCGCACCGGTCATTAACCTATGTAGAGAACTGCTCAGGACTCAGAAGTCTAATCTATGTGCAAAAGCGATTTTCCCTACCCGTGATTGCATCATCTTTTCATTTTTTATTTCTTTAACTGTCTTTGCCTGTGGTTGTTACAGTTTAAAATTGGAGTTTTAACCTGCCCCTGATTGAATAATATATCACCTGTTTTGTGTTTAAACTTGTGGTTTTTCCTTGCCCGTGACTGCTCCCATTTAACCTATTGAATTGTGGGATTTGCAGTCCAAACTCTGTAGTTTTTCCCTCTCATTACCCATGACTATCAGTTTTCCCCTCCAATTTTCTCCTTTGCTCTGTGCTAAGACCTGTATGTTAAGCAGTGCACCCCCAGCCACCATTTTGTGGTAACAAGTGAGTGAAACCAGCCCCCCCTTCCCCCACTAGCAACAGGGGTATTCTACATCAGAGGGTGCTCTGAGACAGCAGTAATCTGTTGTGAGCTGTTTAACCTGTGTTTGATAGGGACTGTGCACTTCGTTTTTTGGCTAGGAGATAGTATTGTTAGAGGACAGTTTGTTAGGCCCTTACCTGCAGAAGTCCAAAGTGTGGATTGAGCCTGTCTGTCTCCTAGGAGATTCTGAATGGAGGAGCAGCTTCCAACTCCCTGGCCAGCAAACCTTGTCTGAGGTTGCTGGGACCTTATATAGTCTGCTATTGGTTGGTACATGTGTGCAGTGATTGGTGGTTGTATCTGGTGTTTCTATTGGATTAGGGTTAGTGTCCTCATTGTTGGGTATTTGAGGGTTCTGATTGGTTTCTGGGTCTGTGACTCAATCAATGTAGGGTTGGGACTAGGGCTAGGGTTAGGATTTCTTTTGGAAGTAGGGCCTAGGGCTTCTTATGTGATGTGTTGCTGGATTAGGTGTGGGACTAAGACTAGGGTTGGGCTTTTTATTGGAAGTAAGGAGTTGGGCTTCCTGTGTCATTGGTTGCTGGGATTAGGGTTGGGACTACTGCTAGGACTAGGGCCTTAATTGGACATTGAGATTAGGGTTTTTAAACCTTATTGAGTGCTTGGACTAGTGCTCAGATTGGCTGTAAGGTCCTGGTCTCCTATTGGTTCTTGATATTAGGGCAGGTGTTGTGATTGGATAGTGTTAGGGCTAGGTTTCCCATTGGCTGAAGGGGTCACCTGATTAATAGGGCTATAAAAGGCCAAGGCTTAGGGTGTCTCAGCCCGGGCGTCTCAGCAAAGGGCGGAGAGGACAAGGGCAGTTGCCTGTTTGAGCCTGGTCGGGACCAGGGCCAGAAATGCTGCCCATTTTCCCATTCAGTAATACCTAGCCCACACCATCCACATCCACAAACATAGTAACACAATCACACCAAATGTACACCACACACAACCCTATGCACAAACCAATGTACCAACCAAACTACATCTATACAGCCTTCTATCCCAACTACCACACATTTCCACCATCACCTACAAACAGTACACAACTCTATCCTATACCACTAACCAATCCACTCATCACTAACACAACGCCATTCAACACCATACATAACTACATCCGATCCAGACACACACTCCCTGCTCTAATTACTCCTAACAGACCACTTTTTATCACTAACAAACATATAATCAGCCTTCCATCATTTGTCCAACCAACACCCTCCTCTTCCTTCTACCATAATAACACTAACGCACAACACATACACTGCACGGCACCACACTTTTTAACTCTTGCAACAAACCAGTCTTACCTCTACTTCATTCCCTCCTACACACAACATACACTCTACTCATAAACACATCACCACCCCCTCTACCTTACAACCTCCTCTCACAAGCAATACTATACAAACAAATCCATCGCATGAAACAAATACACCAGCACCCCTTTTCACTACTCCTCAAAAACAAAACATATCACACACACTGTATCACTGACAGAATATCGACAGTCAGAATATCGAGCTACAAAAATATCGACGCAAGAATATCGATGTCCAGAATATCGAAGTCCTATCTACATAATGGTAAGTACAAAAATATCGATAAAAAAATATCGTTGTTAAAAATATCGTTTTTTTAAATGTATAAAAATAATGTAAAATAAAGTAAATAATACACATAATTAAAAAAACATAGTTAAAATTATTTAAAAATGTTTAAAATTATAAGTAATACATATAATGTAAAAATCAATTAAACATATATATGTATAAAATATAATATATATACTTACTTAATAATATTTACAAATAATTATTTTAATAACTTAGGGGCCCATTACGATACCCGGCGTAAATAAATCCGCCAGGCATGGAAGCGGCAAAAATCCGCCCACACACACCGCCTGAACACCGACCACGCCATTATGAGTACACAAACTGAAAACCGCCATCGGCGGAAAAATCATACAAAATACCGCCCGCCATCGTCCGAGTCGGAGTCAAACCGCCCGCCACGGACGGAAACACGCACGACAACACAAAACCGCCCGCCCTCACGGCCGACACACCGCACGTGAAATTACGATCGCACCGCCATGAGCGCGGGAAAACTACAAAAATACCGCCCGCCAGCGCAAACAACGCCGATGAGAATCGACACGGCAGAAGCCATGGCGCCCACGTACCTGCACAGAAACCATCCGCACACAAAACCAATAGCACACAACATGGCCAACAAGTCCACACAGCAAGGCACGCACAAATACACAAGCACAGTACACATCCCGAAAACACCCCCCGGACAAACAAAAAATACAAAGGCCAGAACCCCAGACACAACACACCTGAAAACAACAGACCATCAGGACACACCCACATAGGTGAGTACAAAAGCAGCACTCCCACAGACCACAACCCCTTGCAACATTGCAAACTAGAGAGGAGAGGAGAGGACACAGTGACACAGCAAGGACAGCAGCACACCACAGAAATGCACACATCACAACCACCACCACCACCACCACCACCACCAAACACCTGCACCACAAACCCCCTGCACATTACACAACACACACCGCACCACCACCACAAACACCATGGCACCACAAAGGATGCCCAAGTTCACGCCCATGGAGCTGACGGTCATGGTCGACGAGATCATCAAGGTGTACCCACAAATCTATGGGAACATGGTCCAGCACACACCACTAGCCACCAGAAACAGAATGTGGACCCGGATCGTAGACCAGGTCAATGCAGTCGGGACCCTGCCCAGGAACAGAACCGAGATAAACAAACGTTGGAATGACGTAAAGAGCCTGGTCAAGAAGAAGGAGGGCAAAAACAGAGAGCTGGCTGCCGTCACTGGCGGAGGGAATCCCGCGCTCTTTAAGACCTTCAAAGCGTGGGAGGAGAAGGTGCGAGTCGTAATCCATCCGGAGATCCTCGCCGGATTAGCAGGGGAGTGGAGGCTGGTAAGTACAAACTAATGTATACCAGCACACCGCTATGTACACACATGCGCAACCACCATGCCACAGCTCCCAGGGACAAACACCCCCATGTCCAGCACACAATACACAACACATCACACGCACATGCAACAGACACTACCACACACAGGCCAAACCGAACAACTGGAAGATGCGTGGGGACATGTGTACACTAAGCCAGCCACGTAACCACCAACAGGTCCACAAATATGCCAGAAGCGCCACAACGAGCACCCGCCACACCCATGTGTCCGCCACAGCTGCACCAACTGACAAGTAACAGGTAAGTGGCAGGAACACAAAGTGCAGTGGGTCGGTGGGGGACAGCTGAAGTACAACACCCACCAGGCCCCCACTCCCACAGACCAGCAAGGTGGAGCACTCCCCACACCCATGTGTCAGGCACAGCTGCACCAACTGACAAGTAACAGGTAAGTGGCAGGAACACAAAGTGCAGTGGGTGGGACGGTGGACAGCCCAAGTACAACACCCACCAGGCCCCAGTCCCACAGCACAGCAAGGAGGAGCATCCCCCACACCCCACACCCACGTGTCAGCCACCGCAGTGCACAACGACAGCCGAAAGGCAGACATCACGGTCCACAGCAATCGGTGTCAGTGGGTGTACAGCCACCCCCACGACCCACTACACCCCCACCCCCACAGACCTGCAACATGGAGCACCCCCGCTAAGAGCCATGTGGCATCCAGTACAGTGCACGCACGAACAACTTGCAGGTGGGAAACTGGACAGGGCTGGATTACTGGAGGCATGAGGACCATAACACCACCAACACATGGGACATGTCACGTAGCACACGAACACGCAGCACCGACCACCGTCACGAACAAGTGAACAATGTGCACACGGACATGAACAGCAGACTCACACCCCACATGACCCATCACAGACATAGCAACACCCAAGGAGCCACGTCTGCATGCACAAGCCACACTGAATATAGTCCCACACGGCAGCCACTGTGCAACTCATCACACACAACCGAAACACCATTGAAGTCCTGTCCATGTAGCCCCTACTGCCTGTCAACCACACACCCCACAACTACGCCTATGTAAGACAAACAACACTAGACGCAACAGAGCGGAACAACAGAAATGCACACGAACACCACTGAACCCATCAAACACACAGACACACCATGCACATACAACATACCATCCATCCCATCCGTCAGCCCCAGTCTCATGAAAGGCATGTCATCCGCACAGCTGCCACACATACAGCAGTCACGCTAAGACACATGCCCATGACCAACCATGTGCCAGAAGTCAATTAAGCGCACGACACACTGTGAGCAACAACACACAACATGGGCCACACCCCCCGAGCACTGCAGTGATGCACATGGCACAGGGCAGCACGCACACCAAGGAGATGGGACAACTGCAATACGTTGGCTGGCACACAACTATCACTCACTCATAACGATGCGTCCAATGCCATGTCCAGTAACCACAACAGACAGCAAATATGCAGGGCATGTCAGGCATGCACACACCTCAGACCATGCACTGTCATGCTGCCACAACACATGTCACGTTCGGCACCCATGGCTCACAGCATGTACCCCAAAAGCATATACCCTCCCAAATGCGAATCTGGGGCATGGCCCCCATGTTGCCATATGCGTTCCTAAGCGTTCCATTTGAACCCCAAAAGCATATTCCATCCCAAATGCGAATCTGGGGCATGGCCCCCATGTTGCCATATGCGTTCCTAAGCGTTCCATTTGAACCCCAAAAGCATATTCCATCCCAAATGCGAATCTGGGGCATGGCCCCCATGTTGCCATATGCGTTCCTAAGCGTTCCATTTGAACCCCAAAAGCATATTCCATCCCAAATGCGAATCTGGGGCATGGCCCCCATGTTGCCATATGCGTTCCTAAGCGTTCCATTTGAACTCCAAAAGCAAAGTACAAACCAGACCCAGGATGGGCCAGGAGCCCGCATACACCAGAGTCACAATGAGTAGGGGCAAAGCAACACACCCATCGGCATGGCCAATCCGTCCCATGCCACATGTGCACAGCACACAGTCCCATTGCCTAGCACACACACCTACAGATGCCACAGCCACACACTCGCCTCCGGGAAACCCATGTACGAGATTGCACGAACTGCCAATGTCAGACGACTAATACATACTTCGCCAGGTGCAACACAATAACAAATCTCATTCTCTCCACAGGTGACGAACTGCTGGACGCTGGGGATGGAGACAGCAGCCAGCACAGCCAGCCTACAAGCCCCCAACGAGGACACACGGATCTGGAGGATCTGTCCACCTCTTCGGACACGGACCACCAAGCTGGCCCATCTGGCGTGGCAGGGCCCAGCCGCTCCCCAGGACCCCTCCTACCCACCAACCCATCATCCAGGGATGCTGAACAGTCCCAGTCCCCTGCTGCCACTGTCGTTGCGGCCACACCCACGGTCATTGCGGCCACTACCACTGCCGCAACCGCCACCATCGCCGCACCGACCACCACCGCCTCCACCACCACCACGTCTTCGCTGGCACCAGCCCCAGCGCAGGTGGTGGCCCGGCCGACTGGATCCACCCTGGGAGCCACAGCGAGGACCGTGGTGAGCAATGTGGCTAGTGGGCAGGCCGGTGGCAGCAGGACTGGTAGGAGGAGCAGGGTCAGGGAAACGCCAGCCTCCCCTGGGAGCCATGCCCTGCCTCAAATGGCCAGAGTCCTTGGGGCCTATGAAGAGGCCCAAGGACAATGGGCCAGGTCTGCTACTGACACGCGGGAGGTGCTGGGGGTGCTGAGGTCCATGGACGCCCATATGGGCCAATTCGTGTCCCGTATGGACCAACTCGTGGACCTCATGGGCCAGCTGGTGGTGGCGGTGGGGTCACAGGCAAGGCCAGCAACACCACCTCCGCCACCACCTGCTAGGGCGCAGGCTCGGGCAGCAGTGTCCACTTCCCCTGCGTCCACAGCCAGTGAGCACACCTCACCCACCACCAGCAGGTCGCCACCACACCCCCCTCCCAAACGTGGAAGGGGCCGTCCGAAGAGGAAACAGATCTCCCGGGAGGACTTCGCACGCTCCAGTCGCAAGTGAGGCAGCCAGCCAGCCTTCCGCCAGCCTTCCTTGACCAGCCACTGCATTGACTTGCTCTACGATCCCACTCCACACAGCCATCTGGATGGCATGTGTGTGTTGGACTATGGACATAGAACCAGTGGGTACACCCTGATCATCACGCAGCCATGACCGACAGCTCATTGTCACTGCACGCACCACTTTTGTCATCACCTTACACACAATCACATGTCACAGTTTGTAATAAATGCACCTTTTTCACTAACTGCTGTTTGTGCCCTGTGTCTTTATTGTACGGAATACAACGGCCACCTTGGGCGGAAAGGCACCTGATGCGTGGCATGGAAATGGAATCCGGAGGGCCTGTAGGGACCTAGGGGTGGGAGACAGAACAGGAGCACATTCAATGAGTGTGTCACACACCCATCACACAGTACATGTCAACAACTACAAGCAATGTACACACATCGCACAGAGCAATAGGGCACAATGCCACAGCCACCAACAGTGGCATACTACCCTGGCCATGGAGCGTTGACACACTGCACGCAGTGAACATACGGCCACCCTGACACAGCACACACACACCTGCATAGATACAGACACATCATCCGTCGTACATGGACACTCACCGTCAAGTGAAGTAGCGGGCGATGAGCTGCTGGCGCACATTCCCAGCTTCCTCCTCTCCGCTGTCCACCTCACTCGAGCTGTCCTGGTCTGCGGGCTGGGGCCCTGGTTGATCTCCGTCATCCACAATGAGGGGATCTGCTTCCGAATGGCCAGATTGTGCAGCATGCAGCACGCCACCACTATCTGGCGCACCTTCTGTGGGGAGTACGCCAGTGCACTCCCGGTGCGGTCCAGGCACCTGAACCTGGACTTGAGGAGGCCAAAGGTACGCTCGACCACACGTCTGGTCCTCCCATGTGCCTCATTGTATCGATCGTCTGCTGGGGTGCGAGGATTCCTCAATGGACTGAGCAGCCATGCCCCATTCGGATACGCAGAGTCACCTGGGTGTGAGGGACACAGAGAACCGTTGCTATTCCAACTGGACAGGGGACAGCATCGCACAACCAGCACGCTACACCACTCCACATACTCACCGACAATACAGCCACGATCCTGTTGCAGATTGGCCATCAGTCGTGGCAAGATGCTGTTGCGCATTATGTGTGCGTCATGGGCCGAGCCTGGAAACTTTGCACACACGTGGGTGATCACCATGTCCGCAAGGCACACCACTTGCACATTCAGGGAGTGCGTGTGCTTCCTGTTGCGGTACAGGTGCTCAGTGGCCTGTGGTGGAACAAGGCCAACATGAGTGCAGTCAATGGCTCCCACGACGTGTGGGATTCTGCCAAGGGCATAGAATGCACCCTTCACTGCCGCCAATTCACGAGCCCTGGGGAATCTGATGTACCTGTTCCGGTACAGCATCATGGCTGCCAGTACATCCCTCAGCACCTTGCTGAACATGGGCTGGGACATCCCTCCTCCACTGCCCACTGTGTGCTGGAATGACCCAGTGGCGAAGAAATGCATGGCGGCCATCACCTTAGCCGTGGGGGTGACAGCAGTCGGATACACCCTGCGGGGACGGAGATGGGGCTCTAACATGGCACACAGTCGATGCAGAGTTGGCCTGTCCAGCCGAAACTTCCTGATTACCTCTGTATCGTCCATGTCCGCCAGCAATTGGTATGGGCGGTCAATGTTCGGTCTCCGCCTGGGTTAAATGGCAGAGGACACATGTCAAAGCAACACGGCACATAGCAATTTCGCATACACATCACTGACATGACTGAGCAAGCACATGAGCCACAGCCCAGCTGTCAAGCTGGGACGGCACGGCCACAATACACTTACACAGGTCTCCCAACAATGGCAATGGCAAGTGAGACATACCACTGCCATGTGCATGCACATGGGGATCTAGGCCCCAATGACTTGCGGGGCTTGCTGATGGGGACTGACTGCATATTCGTCAAGCGGCAACGCCACGGCAACATGAGTGTCTGCTGAGCATGGTACTGCTTCCGAGGCTGGATGAGTATGGCACACGACGACGACGATGTGGGCACGGGCTGAGCGGCCAATACAAGTGGGACCTGTGGCACGAGGGGATATGAGACAGTAGTAGGTGTCAGCACTGCACCCTATGTACAGCACTGTACGGATCACAGCTCCCGAAACATTGACTGGTGTCCACATTGACAGCCCCATGCCAAGACGGCTGTGTGCTTGCAGTCACACGTCACAGGTGAGAGGTTACATTGCACGTGCCAGGTGGCAGACGTACATAGTTGGAGCTGGCATGTGTGTGCATGTGTCTCCTGTTCAGGATCCACCAGATGGGCGCTGACTCTGTACTGACCATTGGACACAGAATGTTCCGTGGAAGGCTTGTGTGTGTGGGATGGTGGCACTGGATGTGCCTCCGTTGGGTGGGGGGCCATGCACAGGGCGGGTACGTCGATGATTGCGCATTGTTGGTCACGGTGGGTGCACCAACTAAGATGTGTTGCCCTGTGTTCAATTCCTATGTCCGCATGATGATGGACTGTGGATGTGGGCAGACTACACATTGGTCGATGTGCTGTCTATATGCATGTGCCTTCACACCATGCACCGCTGCCCCTGCACATGTGACCCCTGCTGGACTCGCTGCTGGGTCTGTGGAGCTGATGCACCTTCTGTGCGTGGGGCGGACAGCTCTCCTCACTTCCCTCATTGCGCATGTCATGTCTTTGCCGCAGGTAACATGGATCATGGAGGGCCCACATGTACGCGTGGGTAGGCTACACATGATTGTTCACTGGTCGCCACCCCAGTCAGTGTTTCGAATGGGAGGGTTGTCGTGCTGGTGGTATGTTCGATGTGGCGGATGGGCGAGCCTAGGTGCGGGCTTACATTCCGGACATGGGGGGTAGTTGGATTGGCGACTAGTTGCAGTACACACGGGACACGTCTCTTCCTTTCCACATCTGGGACATCCCTTGTACTAACTGACAGTGATACGGTCATCTTCGCCCCAGCCCTCATGTCCTCCCCTCGCCCCCCAATATGCATGCTCACCTGCGAGGCTAGCGCTTGCACAGGCAGCCCCAAGCTCGCACCAGAGAGGGCAAGGAGTGTATGTGTGGGTCCAGTTGCACGAGTGGGCTGTCTCAGGGTATGATGTGTGGCGGGACGCCGTCCACCTGCGTGGTGCCCCAAATGGAGACCCGGCCTGCATGGACTATGCATCACAGTCTTCGCCTTCCGGATCCGCCACCTGCGACACCCAGTGGCTGTGGCTGCCCTTGCGGCCATGCCGCGTCCGTCTGTGGCTGATGGCCCACACATTCACTCTTTGGCCTCTCTGGGGAGGGCTCAGGGGTGGTGGCGCACGCGCTTGCACTTAGTCGCAATGGCATGTGTCGTGGTTGGTATGATGGGCAATGGATGGGATGGTGCGAGCCACCTCCCGTGACGTCAGTGCTGCTCGTGCTGTGGTGCGTCCCCCTACACTTCCATTTGACTTTTTGCCATGCTGGACGTTGAGGTTCTATTGCCTGCGTGATATGACCAGGAGGAGCGCGAGAGACCTCTCACACACCATGCTCCACTGCCATCCCGTGCCCTGTATCGCCTGTGCGGATTGACTATGTTGGGGTTACACCTGGTCGACTGGGGCTGTGTGTGCCTTGTCAAGGGGCATGGCGGGCGCACAACAGGATACAGCTCGTCCACAGAGGGTGGGCTGAGGTGCGCCTGGTACCGCTTTGTACGTGTGCCCGGCTGCTGTGCACACACGTGTTCACTCCCCCCGACAGGTGTCCTCTCACAATGCCCAGGGAAGCGGTGGTGTACTGTTCATGAGCCCTCCCAACACGGCGTGCTCCAACTTGGCATGTGCGCATCTACCCGTCGCACCCACCCACCTGAGCACTGCGTCCATACGACTTCACACGACACATGTGTGTCTTCCACAGTAGTGCTACTCATTTGCGTTGACATCCAATACCAGTGGACTACATGGTCATGTCACGACTGCCGTGTACTTCACATACTCTCATCCTCTCTCATTCGTACTTGTGAAATGAGTCAGCGGAGACAGTTCTGGTTTCAAACATTATATTGAGTCTTCTGTCCTCTGTGATGCAGTATAGTGGACACTACTGGCAGCGGAATACATATTGAGGATATACTGAGCATGATTACAAATGGGATAGGGTGTGGGGTTACATCTGCTTGGCCAAGGCTGTGCTAATGTACATTTACGTATAGCTGCGGAGCTGCGGACTTTGACACAGACGGTATACATGTAGCCTACCAGACCGCTCGGCATCATGGGCACAGTCCATCTCAGTTCCATGTGACAGGTTTGCTGCGGTTGTTCCTCATGCACGCGTGCATGTGAGATGACATCAGGGCATGTGCTTGCGTGCATGCAGCGGCGTGCCACTTGTTGTTGCACTGTGGTGGTTACTGGACATGTCACAGTCACTGGGGTCGTGTTGTTGTTGTATGCACTTGTCGTCCATGCAAAGGTCCTGGTATGGGATTCCCGGGGCGGGGGTGGGAGGGGTGCAGCACCCACAGACTCCAGGCGACCTATTCATGTCCACTGAGCGGTGTGTGTGTCCATGTGCGCTGGATCCATGTCGTGTCCTGGTTGTTCGTGCAGTTCCGTCCATGTGGGTGCGATGCACAGAGCCCATGCCACTGCCTCCCACGATGCATGCGGTGTTCCTGGATGTGATGGGGAACAGTGTGCATGTCCCGGTCATATCCGATGTCATGGCGATGTCGTTGATGGTGTGGTTACAGTTGCCGGTCGTTTGGTATGGCTGTTGTGGTGGTGACTGGCCAGTCCGTGCGGAAGCTGAGCATGGGTGCGGGGTTGGACTTCATAGGTCACTCGGGGAACCTGCGTTGTGGTCCGACGTATTTACAGGTTGTCAGGTATGCGATGCCGTCCAGCAGGGCTTCCATGTCATTGGTGGTGTACATGTTTGCCAGCCAATGAAGCGGATGGTGGCTGTCAAGGTGTTGTTCGTAGGTTGTCCCTTGGAGGACCATGATGGGGCATGCTGGGTGACATTCGATGTAGCTGTTCTCGATGATCCGTCGTGTGGAGGCACAGTGGTTCCATTTCAGTGCGCGTGCGATGTTGGCCACATACGCCATGCCCCCATAGGCAGAGCAGGCCCTGTCGTGTGCGTCCAGAGGGAGGAGTAGTGGTAGCAGGTCCGCCTTCAGACATGCCGGGTTGGAGAGGCATATCTCGACGGGATGCTGGTAGGGACACCTCCGACAGTAGAAGACGGGCATGACGCAGCTGAACAATGTGATGCGGTAAGTCAGTCGGTAACTTACGTTCAGCAGGGACAGGAGATCGCATCCCAATGTATGTATCGTGCTGGTTTGGTACAGCTTGAGCTCTTCGGCGTAGTTGGGTAGGTGTGTTGCGGTTGCCATTTCGCAGCGGTGCGTTGTGGTGGCGTGCTCCGGCTGTGTGTGCAGTCTGCAATGTGCACACTCCGGGGTTGCTGTGAGCTCTGTGTAGTCGTGGGGAGACAGGACTTGTGTTCTGTTGGCTTGTTTGGAGGACACGGGCCCTCTTCCCACATGCTTCTCAGACAGTTCAAGGTCAGTGCTGTGTGACTCCTTCCAATTAACTTGCATGTGGCCGACATGGGGGAGTGTTTTCTTCTTTCTTCCCCGTCCGTTGTGTGCTTCTGTGATATGCGCTATCTGCCCTGTGGTCGGTCTCCTCGGCAAGCCTGTGTTGGTCTATTCTTGGACAATGGCTGTATTCACCGGCTTCTGTCGTAGGGCTGTGGTTTCGGTGTTGGAATGGAAGGTCATTCAGTGCTGTCTGCTCTCCCTTGTGTGGGCGGCAGCCTGCCTTTCCGCTCTGCGTTGGGCCTTGTGTGTGGATGTAATTCTTGGGCCACCTGTTGTCGGTCACCGGGCTCTTTGGTGTTCCGTTTCATGTGTCTTGTTCATATGTGCAGGGTGGTATGGGTTTTCAGTGTGGTACTGGCGTTCCTCTTCCCGAAGGAGCCCTGCTTCTCCTAGTTGGTGTTGCCGCCGCTGTGTGCTTCGCCATGTTTGTTACACTGGGGTGTGTCCTGCTGTTGCGTGACTTCACTGACATGTGTGCGTCGGTTGTGTGGCGTTGGGTGTTGTCCGTGAATTGGGCGTTGGGGACATGTCTGTGGCCGGCCTGTCACGTGTCATGTGCGTTCGGGGTGGGGCTGATGTGTGTGCTGCTTGGTTGTGTCCCTGTCCCTGTGTGCGACGCATGCATGGCGCTGCGGTTGGCCTCTGCGTTGTGCGCATGTGTGGCGGCGTCATCGGCGCTTTGGGGCCGTGACGGGGTGGTTGGTTCCTAGTCCCAGGTGGTGTGTACACATGTGTTCTGCGATGTTAGGATTTGGCCTGTGTGTCATATGTGGATGCAATGGTGGATGTGTAGTGTGCACGCGCTGGTGGGGGTTGTCCGCTTTTTCCGCCCTTGCACTGTGTGCGCTGTTTGCGTGCACTTGTTGTGTGTGTGCCTACCTGCGTCTCCGCGGTACGTTGCGTCCTTGGTGGTGCATCAGCAGAAGCATGGGAAGGGCCTGCAGTGCTGGATTCATGCCCGGGGTGCCGCTTCTTCGTTGTCCGTGCTCTGCGTCCGTGTTTCCGCCTCTCTTTCACGTGCGGTGTCTCTTTGCCGTGGGAGCCGTTTGTTTGCGGCATCGTAATTTATGCGCCGGGCGGGACGTGTTTCGTCGGACGGTGTGTGTCAGTTGTGCTGCGCCGCTACGTGTGCGGGCGCACTTTGATGGCGGACGGTGTTGCTGGCTTGCCGGCGGTGTTTGGCCTACTTTTCGCATCGTAATTGGGCGGGCGTGTGGACTGCTGCGTGCCGGCGGTAACTGGTGGTTTTGCATCCGCCAGCACGGCGGTTGTGCTTCCGCCCGCCATCGTAAT